>JAVSBV010000097.1:3746027-3760055 GCA_033117975.1 Parotocinclus spilosoma
TCCCACCTCTGCCAAGCTGACACAGTTGGGTCCTTGAGCAAGTCCCTTAACCCATAATTGCTTGAATTGTAAGAGTGTATCAGTTGTAAGTTTCTCTGGATAAGGGCGTCTGCTAAATGCTGTAAGTGTAATTATGTTCAATTATTTTTCTTCTTCCATGAAGAGACTTTATTTCATTTTGTTTGTTGGTGGAACTTAAAGTGTTCCTGTGGAACATTGAAATTATATATATTGCAGTAAACGATACGAACGAATTGACAGCGAATGCAGCTAGTGTATCATAGCCACAGACTTCAAAAACCGACACCCTTAAAGATCACCAATTTCACACAGCACTGTTGCATCCCTCATAGACAAATTCTGAAAACTGGGTCTGTGGACAAAAGGCCATGTAGTGGTCATCTGAAGACTGCTACCAATGAAGAAACCTCAACAATGATTTTGCATCCTTTGCAAAAAGTCCATGACGCAGCACATGACATGTCCTGTGACCTTTGACTCGCTCTGTATATGAGCTAACTTGGAGAACTGATTGAATTGTCCAAGGTAAATTCATGACACATACAGTGTTCACAATAATTCTTCTCAAAACACAATTTATGCTTTGAATAATGACAGAATGTCATTTACAAATTTTCAAATGTAAATTACAGCACATAACAGCAAACATTTAATTGTCCAGATAGTTTGAGGGAAGCAATATCCCTGTGCAACCCCTAGTCCAGTAAAATAGAGTTGTTACTGCTTGTCTCTATTTGCATGTATTTACCACCTCAGCACTTTATGAATGGGTTTTGTGTCTGTATGCATCTGGTATATGCACAGAAACAGTACATCCTGTCTTATATTTCAGCTGTATCATATTCCTTACTCGTATCATTGCAAGTAATTGCGTGTGTGGTATCCACCTGCATCATTAGTCTACAATGGCATTTGCTGTAAATTGATAAAGGACATTATATGGGTACAATGTGCAGTTCATCTACCAAACAATAAAATATGGCATGGCTGACTGTCACATGATCTGCTCATTTAAACAATAGAGGAAGATAATATCTATTTGCCTACTAGAAGTCAAGCTTGTACAAAGTAGATTAAAAACTTCCTTAAAAACTACTGGATTTGTGTGCGTTTGTCTGCGTACGTGTGCAGTGACATGGGTGTATTTAAATGTATGTGTGGATGTGGGCATCCTGAAGGTTGGGTAAGCTAGATGATTTGCTTTGTCTAGGTGTAGTATATGTGGGACAGTGCTGTGGGAGTGAGGGACCTCGCTGGAGCGAAGCCGATGAATTCTGGCTGCCTGAGCGCAAAGTCAAACTGCTGCTCACACATATTTGGGAAGATATTTAATTAAAAGTGGATTACAAGACTGTTGGATAAACAAAGATCAGATTAACAAATAACTGTACGCAATTTTCCCATTTGCCAATGCAAATTTGACTTTGGAGCTAGAGCCATGACACAGAAGAGAAGATTTATAACACTTCCAGAATATTAAGTCTTGCCATGGACATGACTTTATGTGGCAAAGCGGTGACTAATCCTTAATCAGCCAAAGAAACCTTCCTTTGCTAAGTTATCGCCACTCAAACTGCACTAGCAAACTGTTTCAGTATATGTGCAAGCAAGTACAGTAAAATATTCCCGTATGAAAAAGAAAGGATAACATGAATGGCGATAAAAATATTCTTAAAAATATACTATATGGTCAAACGTTTGTGCGCTACCCTTTTAATTAGTCATATCTGCTATTTCAGTCTTACCTGCAAACAGATTTATAATAAGAAATATAGAGTTGTCTGTCAGTATTTTCACAGAATTTCTTCTCCCTGGTCAGTTTGTCAATTCACTGCCCATTACCTGCTACAATTTATTGTCTAAGATCAGTGATCAACCTTACAGTCATGGTTCCTAAGCAAAAACAGGACAAACACCATATATACGTTTTTAAATGTGTTTTTTGACTGTCCACAAACTTTTGCCAATATAGTGTATTTTTTGTCACGTAGAATGTAGGTCTATGCAAACAGAAAATGTTTAAAACATTTACATTTACATTTATGGCATTTAGCAGACGCCCTTATCCAAAGCGACTAACAACTTACAAGCAATATCGAGTTAAGGGCCTTGCATAAGGACCCAACTGTGGCAGCTTGGCAGAGGTGGGATTTGAACCCAGGACCATCAGGTCCAGAGTCCAGTGCCTTTGTTAATTGGTAGCTTATCAGTATTTTGTATTTATTACTATTAAAGTAGTATTAATTATCATTAATAATACAATTATTATTATTACAGTCCAAGAGAAAATATGCAGCTTATCCTAAATTCAGCAAAATAACTTTGACTAAATTGAGCATCTTGTCATTATATCTAAATTGTGAATGCAGTCAATTGTAAGCATTAATTAAGACTTAAAACATACAAATGGCATAGACTGACTAACAAGATTTCCCATCAATTTCAAATGCAGTAATGAAATATTTACCAAATATTAGTATTCATTCATTTAGGTAGAATTCAATAGTTTACAAAATAAGACAACCAAAAATCTCACTGGAACGCCCATTCATTAAACTCAAACTGACCCTGGTAATCAGTAAAAGTCCCATATACAGAACAAACAGTCCCAAAGTGACACCCATATGTCTCTGGGTATCCATGGCACTAAAATTAAATGTGCCCTGACGCACAACTTTTCTTACAATGATTGGTCGACCTCTGAAAGGGGAAACCTCATGACCAGCTGTTAGTAAATTGGGAACATGGCAGACTTCTCAAACAATTTATTTACAATATTTGCAAAGTGAAACTATATATATATATATATATATATAATTTTGTGTTATGTAAGTATGGCTTTTTATTAGGCAACACAAAAACAGCTCTTCTTGGGGGATATATGCAGTGTACTGCTATGGCAACTGAGTGAAATGCAGTGATCATATGTGCTTCCCCTACCTTATAAAACACCACTATAGAGCTATAGAGAATTGGTACAATTATAGACTTGATTAACGATCTCAGAACCACCATATATTGTTTCTACAGGGGCTGTATATCAATAAGACATGCATGTCAGAACTTCTACTGCTCAGCTGTAACTCTAAGAGATGAAGTACCCAGGTGGAAAATACTTTGCACTCTCAATCACAAACCTTCCTGACCAACTGCAGTATGCACACCTATGTATGGGCCATTCTAATTGGAATTTAAATTGAGTTGTACAGGGTTGCAGTGGTTCACCAAGGCCTAGAGAATAGCAAGTTAGTTCTTTACTTAGTTTTGCTTTTTTTCAACATCCAGGATTTCTGTTTCTTTCTCTATCTTGTGTTCTTTACTTACGATGCCAGCTGCCCCTGCCATCATAGACTACTGGACTTTGTGACTTGGTGCCACCTGGAACACAATGAGAAGAATATAAAAATGCATTTATTGATGTGTGACTTTGACTCAGATTGTTGTTTTAGAGCATATATTACAGAGGATGATTAGGATGCAGGATGTCAGGGACAAACCCAAACCGCCACATAAGGTACAGAAAGAGATAGCACAGTCCAAATCAAACATATGAACATGCTGACAAGATGAGGGGGAGAGGCAGAAGGCTGGGACTGAGGGATCAGACAACCAAAGCCTGTATCATCAGGATCTTTAGAGAGTCTAGTCTAACTGAGGAAGGTAATTACAACGAGAGGCTTGGAAATAAAATATGCATGCCAGAATAGCCAAAAGTTCCAAAGTTCCTTTCTGTCACTCTGGTTTCCTTTGAAAAGAACAGTGAACAGTATTTGATTTTTTACATCCTTTATTCAACCTTTGTCGTTTCATCATATTTTATTTTGAAGCTCAAACATCATCATATGAAGACTCATCCATATTTTTTTTTGCTCGCTATGAATTGTCTAATATTTTCTTGTTTTGAGGTCTTGTAATATGAAAGAATATGTCCATGTTCTCCGTTCACATACTAGCATCTTCATAAATAGATATCCATTCAAATTACATTATAAATGATGACTAAAATTGTAAAAAGCACAAAATATTCAAAGAATAACAACAACATGTTTTCTATTACAAAATGAAGTATCTATGTACTATGTACTATTTTTAGTACATGGATTATTATATTTTTTTATGCAGCAGTGACTATTGAATCACAATGTACTGTTTGTTATTGATGTCAGTACATTCGTAATACAACAGCCTATGAACAATCTCATCTGGGTAGATTTAAATTTTATTATGACTAATCATCCCTACTCACTCTTTTGTGGACAACAATAGAACTATATACTAATTGTTAGTCAGTCTAGTACAAACTGGATTCCAAAAAGGTTGGGACACTAAATAAATTGTGAATAAAAACTAAATGCAATGATGTGGAGGTAACAACATCTATTTTATTCAGAATAGTTTTTAGGGGACTTTTTTGGGATTTGTTGACACGTGACATTTACTCAGATTAAACTTTTGATCTGTCATCTATGTTCTATTACGAATAAAATATTGACATTTGCCATCTCCACATCATTGCATTCAGTTTTTATTCACAATTTGTTTAGTGTCCGGATACGGGGTCGGCGCCATTAGCGTTCCCATGGCGGCGTCTAGCAGCCAAGATCCGGAGGCGACCCCTTCGGCCGCGGACCCAGATGCAAACTTCACTAGCCGTGGGACCGGGGTACAGCCCTTGCCAGCCACAATTCCCGAGCGCCATCAGCTGCCAGGGAGAGTAAGCGGCAGGGTCCATAAAGGACTTAACAAAACAATACATAAAAGCACGCACAAACAAAAAGAACACTAATAACATGAAGATACAAATCAATAGATCACCGTGGTAAATCAAATCAAATGCCATGAATCGCAGCGGGAGAAAACTTGAACACAACGGCAAGGGATCGGGGGAAAATAATGCACCGCGGCGACCAACGCAAACTCTAACAGTACATGTAAGAAAATGTTAATTTTCTTTTTTGGATTAAATGAGTTTGCTGCTCTGTGTTCCAATACTGATTCATCTATAATTTTTTTTACTATGTGAATGTCCACCGTAAATGATGTCAGAGCCGTAGATGTCTCAGAGTCAACAGCACTTCTAGATATGGTTAACATGATGCTCCATTTTACAAGTAAAGTTTTAATTTGCAGTTGTGAATATAACTGTGTAATTGATGAATGTTTTTGATGCAGTGCTGCCTGAAGGATTAAAAATCACAAGGATTCAGCTTAAGATTGTGCCTTGGACTATACACAATGAAATTCCTACCAATTTCTTTAACTGTTTGATGATATTATGTACAGCAGATTGAAACGTGCACATCTCTTCCAATCTGTTGTTGAGGTACATTGTTTTTAAACATTTCAATAATTTTCTCATATATTTGCTGACAAACTGGAAATCATCTGGTCATCTTTGCTCATCAAACACTCAGCCTTTCCTGGATTCTGCTTTTAATTTTTTTAAATAAAGTTGACCAGACAAAACATGAAACCTCTCAGGTTTATACTGTGCAACTAAATAAAAGTTAAAGTAGCCACTTCATTAGGTACTTTATTAGGTACACCTGACTTTTGTTCAACTGACTAGACGTTTATTTGTCACATTCATAGTTATTCATGTACAACATGAAGTGAAATGTTTTGTGCTTTGCTCCAGAATGTGCAAGTTGTAATTAAAATATGAATGTAAGTATATACATAAAAAGGAAATAATAATATAAAATTATTTATAACAATACATAATACATTTAGATAGATACATAGATTTAACTCAAGTACAAGACAACAAAATGCAGTTAAACAAACTGTTTGTTAATGCAAATGTTTAATCAGGCAATCACCTGGCAGGAACTCAATGCATTTAGGCACGTAATCATGATCAGGATGACCTGCTTAAGTTAAAGCTGTGCATCAGAATAGGGAAGAAAGGTGGTTTAACATGGCATATTTGTTGGTGGTTGATAGGCTGGCCTAAATATTTCAAAAAATGCTGCTTTTCACACACAGCCATTTCTAGGGTTTATAGAGAATTTAATGAAACAGAAAGAAAATATATGAATATGCCTTGTTGATGCCAGAGGTCAAAGGAGAATGTCCAGACACATTTCAACAGTACTTATCTTGTTTAGGGTCGTGAGGAGCACAGAATTTACAGGGCGCAAGTTCAGGCGCCAGGTCACGAGAGTGCTGGATAAGGGTTGCTGTTGCTGTACTGGGGAACTCCTTCTCTGTTTTACCTCTTTTCCTCTCTTCATGAATAGACAATAATGACTTAGCATTGCCTAAACCGACCAGAGGGCACTGCTTGTATATAAATCACGGTCAGCATTACTGAGGTGGGTACCAATTTGTTTTTAGTTGTTAATAATTTTTTATATTTATTAAATATGTTTTACATAGTCCTATATATGTACCTTTTATTTAGACAACTTATGTCACATGTAGCTCGGGGTTCAAACGCCTTCCAACATACTGTATATGTTGGGTGTTGTGTGTGAAACTTAATTGGCTGATCTCCTGTTCAGGGTGTGCACCTCTCCCCTGCGTTCCTTATCAGGATAAGCATACGTAAAACAGGGAAGGGGAGGCTTACACCAAATTCTTCCAAAATTATATGTTTAATTTACTGTTACATAATTTCAGTTAACCCTAGCAATACGAATGATTTGGATATAACTTACACATTCTGTTTTGATACCTCTTTTTACAAACATTTCTTATCTCTTTATTTATATGATAAACATTTCATCAAGTAAAAATATGGTAGAATATGTGGTAAAATAACAGTTATAAAGATCTAAGTTTTTTATTACTTGAGGTCAAGGATAAAATGGATAGAAATATTACATTATAAAACTAGAATTCATGTTCTTTTTTATTTTAGTGATGTTCCTACAGTTCTTTTTTTATTTATGGTAAAACCCAAAGATTATAAGCCTAGTCCTTAATTTTAACAGTAAGTTAGCATTCTTCCTAAAGTGGAAACGAAAATGCTCATAAAATTTCAGAGAAGCCAGCCAATCAAAATAAGTCTTTGCACTTTGTACCATTTTGTGGCAAATTTTAAATATGTTTCAAAAAAGTATTTTACATTAGTAAAGTTAGGTCAATACTGTTGTGTTGCTCAGTTCAGATGGTGGGTAGCACTGTTGCCTCACAGCAAGAAGGACATGCACTTGATCCCAGGTGGAGCAGGCTTGGTCAATTGTGTGTGGAGTCTGCATGTCTTCCCTGTGTCCATGTAGGTGCAAGTTAAAGACTGGCAAGCTGGGTGAATTGGAGATATTAAATTTTTCTGCCATGTTTAATATTGAATTTGTACTGATAAAATGTATGTATCAATGAAACCTTGTTCATGAATGTGCAAAATGTTCAGATGTGAGATGTAGTCCTGTATTTTGCAATTAGTACTAGAGTATTCCTGTTGTATTCATTATATCTAACAGAATATTGTAGCACAAGGCACGTTTTATTTTGTGTTTTTTTGTGCTTAAATGCAAATTATATGTTATTGTGGATGAAGAGCCAAAAAGACACAACAAATAAAAATGTACATGGGGGAGGCAGGGCAAATGGACAGGCCATTAAAAACAGGACAGCCTTTGGATTTTGTTTGCTAAATAATGCAACCAATATGTGCAAGGATGAGAGGGATGAGAGTATTTTTCGTGTTCTCGACATCCTCCTATGTTTCTCTGTATTGCAGCTTTCAAACACAAATACATTACTTCATTTTTCCAAGTTCTTTTTCTTGTGTGTCCCCAAAACCTACTGGGGTGAGTACATTGTTATGACTGGAGATCACAAGAGGTGGCACATAAAATTAAAAAAGGGAGGGGAAAAAAATGCAAAGTAGAGAAGCATGTTAGGGATGAAATCACTTCAGTAAAAGCATAATTCAGACAGTGGAATAGTCGAAGAAGGGCTACTGAAGGTGCCATGAGAAATTGGAAAAGGAAAAAAAACAGAATGTCCACTTACTTCATGATAAAGAAGTGGTCATTGTATTATTTAAAAATAATTTATTAAGTAATCTTAATATTGAGTCTAATTTACAATTACTTGATAATGGCTCATTCAACCTAATTACATTATGAATTTGTCTATATCTTGTCTAATAAGAATATTATGTACAAATGTAAATAAATAAATTTACCTAAACAAAAGCCACATATAGAAGTATGGAGCAAAATAAAGTGCGTGATTCCACTTCGTCTTCTGCTCTTTAACAGCTCAGATATGGTTTTGTGAAGAAAAAAATAATAATTTTACAGTTTGCCCTGTTTTCAGCACCAGGGACAAAACTGGTATCCAGTACCCTATTATTATCTATACTTTGACAGTCTTTTTAGTTTGCAGGTGCACTAGTGTTAGAGGACATTTTTAAAAACCAGAAGAAGCTAGGGCGAAGATAATCTGGTTATGAGTTTCTCTGAAATTGACTACATTGATGGACCTGGTACTTTGTGTAAGGTTGTAGATAAAGTGTAACTGAAACTGGTTTAATTCAATTGATTCTTTATTTAATTCACCATCATGTTATTCTCAGCACTGTGATGATGACCTATTATACAATACATTTGAAATGATCTATATAGAAATAAGGGACAACCCATGTCCTACCCCTGCTAATTCAAGGGACACAGAATTCAATTTTTCTATTTTGGACAATCTTGTTTATAAGATATGGGTGGAAACCTTCTCATATTAATTTATCAACCAGTAAGCTCTAAGAATGTTATGAGTATATTGTTGCAGGGTTTATCATACCAAGCAGTACTCAAACCCATCTGTTTTATGGTGCTGGGACCCAAGCACTGACTCACAAATACTGATATGGGTAACAGGGTGCAGGAGATAACACTGGTGATTATTTTAGCAATAATTAATTAAAGAAAGATAGCCAGAAAGTTAGTCTGAAAAAGTGAGGTGTGTCAGCCGAAGAGTATCTGCTAGAAAGACTCGAAAGGTGCAAGTCTGGGCCGTGTGTGACAGGCTGATCACAGGATGATTAGATCCATAAAGAAACACAGAGAATTCAGCAAGGAGGTTAGGTCTATGAAGGGATATAGGGATGTCAGGTGCAGGTGAAGCCTGTGAAGGAACACAGGAAATTTAGGAAGGAAGTCAGGTGAGGTCTGCAATGGAACAATATAAATCAGGGGCTGCATTACTTTGTAAAGATTTCAAACAAATACCAATTGCAAGGTGTACCTGGGCGTGCCTAAGTAATTAAAGTAAACCTGGGCTCAGATGAGCACTGGAACAACAGAATTACTAGAATACAACCGACACTCCAAGTTTATTCCAGCTCACTGTGATGATCAGACAGAAGACCAGCAGCAATGAACGTCTCTGTAGGTCCTCAGTAATGTCTTCAACAGTGGGGTGATGAACTGCAGGTGTTTCTCTAAAGGACCTGCAAATGATAAAAATGCACAAAATGGAAGCCTGTCACAAACCTCAGAAGCAAGGAGAACACGGTGGAAGAAAATGTATGGAACCCCGAAAACAAGTGGAAACCAAAAAACGGTGCGCAACCCCTTGGACATGGCCTGAATAACGCATTTAAACTTAAGCTGCTAGGATATATGAGCCATGCTACTCCTGTTACTCATGGGACACATGGTAAGCTACTCCTTTTAATAGCACATAACTTAAAAGTACACACATATGTACATATATACATATATGTGTATATTAACCGACAGTAATCAACACATACTGGAATTCTGTACTTATAACTGCCTATTAATAGGTTAATTATAAGCTGATTTGTTGAACTACACTTTAAACGTATCAAGAGAAGTTGTCATTTTGATGTCACTGACCCAAACATTTGTCTAGTTTCTCCATAACTGTAATTATGCTAGTCTCATATTTTGTAGTCACAGCACAACTATGTGTTGTTACTCATAGCCTCTGTACGTGTCAATATAACCTTTTGTTTCCTTGGCATGCTTCCCCACAGTGTCCATTCACATATTCTGAAAAGCGCTTTTGATCATTGTCTGCATTTTGTTGTTTTAAACTCAGACAGAAATTAAATTCACCTTGGGCTGATCTAAAAACAACCTTCAATTAGTAGATTGTTTAAGAGAGTCAATGAATTAACTTTTTTTTAATCAGCTTTTATCAGAAGCAAATGACACAACATCACAGAGACAGCTGTGCAGATGTGAATGCCATTCTGCAAACACAGTGCCACGGTTGTAGAGCAAAACAAAATAGATCTCTGTATACGATATATACCCCTTTCTGTGACTTCATATTCTTGCACCCAATAACACATAGGGTAACATTAATGTAGTTTTCACAGGAAAATAATAATTAGTTTTACTTTTTTATGTAGGCTTTGAGGGAGTCCTAAAATGTGTCCTACATGTGATACGAACCCAGAGACTTTTACCCCTTTTACCCCTCACACTGAGATAACATTAGCTGTATATATATGTATATATAACAATCATTTTCTGCAAAAAACATTAACTCCACTTCCTTGCTGAGTACTGAAAAGTTGTCATTAATATCCATTCTTAAACTCTGAATGTCATTACCTGAATGAGGTAATAATTGCATTTTGCTGTCTACGCAGGGAAAAATCATCCCATCCGAGGAAGATATTCTACCCACAGCCAGTAATATCTTTACGGTTATTAATAATTCCTTTGTGATTGCATGTAAACCAGACTGTTTTTTTTATAAACTGACATAACTATGAAGAGCGTGACCGTTAATTGCCCATCCCACTCAAACAAATGCATGCAATGCCTTTCAGTAAGAACCCATTTAAACCCAGCCTTTAGGAGTTAGTGTAAGACTCAGCCCTTGAGAAAATAAATTAAGCTAAACCTTGCTCTCTGCCTAATCCTTCTTCTGCCATTGCTTCTAGATCTCTTAGTCCTACTCCTGTATTGACAAGTCCACCTTCAGTACACTATAGTCATTAGTAGGTGCATCACTCACTCACACTCACTCACTGTTTTTTTTCTTACTAGAAAAAGCAAACACACAATTTTGTCTTTCTTTTGCTGAGTGGATTTTCCACTGACATGGTATTACTGAAGCTAATTAATGCTACATCTAACCCCTCAACAACAACAACAGTTTTATCTATAGAGATCAGCAGTACCCAAGGTAAATAATGTAAGATCATTTTCTTCTTTTATGATGTCTATCATTTTCTATCCCTTCTAACATTTGGTTCTCACAGTGATATATCAATTTTAGTTGTCACCCCAAAACTCACTGGTTCACCCTCTCACATACACACAGTTGTTTTCTGTTTTCACTTTTTATCAATGTCACACACATTGTACTAACACACATACACAAAAGCCTGGAAATGTTTATGCTAGCTGTTATTTCTATGCCATATTTCATCACCCATTAAAGACAGCAGTAGATAAATCCCTGACATGATAGTGTGTGTGTGTGTGTGTGTGTGTGTGTGTGTGTGTGTGTGTGTGTGTGTGTGTGTGTGTGTGTGTGTGTGTGTGTGCGCGTGCATGCGCATGTGTTTCACTTACACCATAAGGAAACTAGACATTACATCAGAGTTTTAAAATATAAATACAGTATTTTTTATATTTGTTATTTCTGTTGTATTCCCTTCTACTCTCTTCTTTGCTGTTCTCTTGCTGGCCATCACTGAGGAGACATCACCCCTCAGGGTCTTTGACTCCAATTTAAGAGGAGCAAGTGGAGGTCTCACACTCTGTCAGACTGCCCCCCCTCCAGACCCTCCCTCTATTCCTCCCTCCGCTCCTGCAAACAGGGGCAATTACACACTGAACTGCCACCTTGTTTACACCTTAAACTGCCACCAATTACAGCAGTGTGACACCCGTACCAACATGCGTACCCTCACACTACTCTCTCTCTTGCTCTCCCTGAGTTAGCCGTCTGGGAGCAGAGAGCTGCCACTAATGGAGGTGAGGCTGACTTTGACTCTCACTATGGCTGGAGAGATGACAGGATGGACAGAATCGCAGTAGAACACATGCTTATTTTGTAGGCTCAGTGTTAGGGGATGATGGAGGCTAGAGGTTGAAGAAAAATGCAAACAGCATTGAACAACAAAAACATGAGTTACTGCCTATTTTTCCTCATGGTCCATATCACCAGGTTCATTAGCTATTAGTTTTAAAAGCTGCCTCAGATTTGGGACCCCTGGCCTTCCCTTAAAATCCATTTTTGCACTTGGGAATATGTCTGCAAACAGAAAAATGAGTCACAGTTATAACTATGTATATTAAAATAAAAATGCAAAGACCACAAGTAGAATGAAAAAACATTACTACAATACAATTTCAAAAGAAACATTGACAAATAGTCCAAATTTATTTCTGAGCTGAGTAAAGAATATTTTACATATGTTTTACACACTGTTTTTCTGAAAACTGGCTGTAGCGCATACTGTATGTTCATGTATACTTGCGATTAGTATGCCAGACTTTCAACATCACATTACATCATACTACTTTCTCATTAGTTTCACTTGTACATTGCAGGTGATTCTTTTAAGACTACCCAGTTTCCATTCTTTTTCACAGAAATGCACTAATGCAATGTTTATCATCATGTTTATATTATTCATTAATCTTGGAGGAACTTAGTTCTTTCAAATGATCAAATATCTTACTGCACTGTTGCACTGCTTGTTCATTAAGCTCAAACTCCCACTGATTACTGGTGCAGTGCAGCATGCAAAACTTACTTTGAAGCCCCAACAGAGATCCAATATATACCCATTGAAGCATATGTCTCTCTAAGAGTCTATGGACCAACATGTATGTGTTAAAAGGATACAGGAAGAAAGACTAAGAATAATAGAACAAATGGCTTGAATTGTTTGTTTATTAAGATTGATTGGTTCACTTGTCTAATAAACTGTCAATTAGGAACATTAATGACTCAATTTTCAGTATATAAGCGCCTTTAAATATTTTAATTGATTTACAATATTTACAGTTTTAAAGTTTTAAAAGGTAAAATAATGTGTTATTAAGTAAGGTGACTGAAACTAAGTGCAACACCACTGGAGGGATATAATCTATGCTGTGGCTAGCCAGTAAAACGTATCATAGGTGACCATTTATGCTTCACCTGTTTTAAAAACCATCAGCCAACGCTGCTGTTTTCCTATTTTTAAAACAGTTAATATTAACAATGTCAATTAACGCTCAGTAAGATGCTCAAAAGAATAAGTTTTGAATAAGCTTTTTAGTCACTTGAACAAGGTAACGTTGTGTGGAAATGAGTAATGGTTTGAATTTTGTTTAGTGAAGTTTATAGATTGTAGTTTTTTATGCTTTGTGGGTAGCACTGTCACCTCACTATACCTCACAATAATTCTAAATTACATTCTTTTTATGTATTTTCAACATGTATAGTAGTCTTTGTAGTATTGAAAGTATTAAATGACAAAACAATCTAAAATATAACACAACAAAATATACTTACTGTATAGTTTTTATTGCATTGTATTTTACATTGTATTTAGAATTGATTGGCAAATTGCTGCAGTTTAACTTAAGTTTCTAAAACTGAAGTAGTAAACCTATTATTTGCAGTATTGCCATACAATGTTGGCAAATTCCTGGCAGCGAATATTTATTTGTACAGGAAATCTCTCACCTGCATTAGTCACCAGAAGCTAGTATACACAGAATGTGATCTCAAGTAACACTACAAAAGATATGCAGAGCTTCACCACAAACACAGTGCCATCACACATGACATGTTGCACAGTGTGAGAGGAAGAGTGTGAAAAACAATCAAAAAGGGTAGGGGCATAAGAGAGTCAAAAAGTGACAAGTTGAATCTCTGTTGTATATTTGTGTATTAGTTGTTTATTTGTATATATATATATATGTGCATCCGGAAAGTATTCACAGCGCTTCACTTTTTCCACATTTTGTTATGTTACAGCCTTATTCCAAGTTGCATTAAATTAATCTCTTTCCTCAAAATTCTACACAAAATACCCCATTATGACCATGTGAAAAACGTTTTTTTGAGAGT
>JAVSBV010000097.1:3773621-3803837 GCA_033117975.1 Parotocinclus spilosoma
TTTTTTCACATGGTCATAATGGGGTATTTTGTGTAGAATTTTGAGGAAATAGATTAATTTAATACAATTTGGAATAACGCTGTAACGTAACAAAATGTGGAAAAAGTCAAGCGCTGTGAATACTTTCCGGATGCACTGTATTGTAAACATCCATTTAAATTTAGCTTGTAACCCCTAAACTCTGGTTTGTTTGACTAGTGTGATCAATTTGTTCTGTGCCCAGGTTCCGTACAGTGAAAAGTCCTCAGGTTTGCTGAAAGAGGTGGGCTCGGTTGTGGTTTAGTTGGATGGCATACATGTAGTGTGATTACTAACCATGCCTGAGGGCAGAACATAACATCAGCAGCCTATGTGAAACGTGCAGCATGAATAGATGAAAACCACTGTGTTGCATAATCAATGAATCTATGAGGTATATGAGAGGGCTGTGTATTGTGATGCCAAAAACAAGTCCTAAAATTCACAAAGTGAGAGACAACCATGAAGTCCACAGCGCTGTGCAAATGGACTGTTCTGTGCTATGCATTGTGAATCTGCATTGTGATGACATAAGTTTGCTCAGTTCCAGAAACTTTAATGACAGAGTAAGGAGATTATGCATTGGACAAGTCAACTGGATTTTTTGTTACACCCTTTATTTATCAGATTCACTTATCCAGACTGATCAGGTCAAGAAAGCATTGCCAGTCATTACATAATCTGCAGGTTAATCCAAAATGTACTTTCGTGCATCCATGTTTCCCATGGTTATCTCTGGATGTACTTCATATTTGACCAGTATCAAATGTTTAATTATGATAAATAAATTCAGAATAGACAGTTACTTTGGTCTTACTAAAGCTAAACCTTAATGTTTATACAGTATAAAAATAAAAGTTTTCAGCTTTGCCTGGCAGGGCATAGCTATGGACCATGTATTTATCCAATTTTAGGGGCAATATCTTAATATTAGGTCACAGCTAGATCATATGTTGTGCTTTCTATGATAACAAAATTACATTTGAGATTCCAGTACAAACAGTTTGAGTTGAGTTTGAGCTGACAAAGTTGGAACATAGGTTTACAAAAAAATTGTACTTATATTGAACTTTATGAGGTAACAGTAAGTGATTTAACATTTAATGATCAACTTAATTATAAGTCTTTTTATGTTGTGTCATTGATATTACATTACATGAATTAGGGCAAAACAGTGACATGCGTTTAGTTGGCATGATATCTTGTATTTCTTTGGGTTTCATCTCGCTAATCTGGTTTGCTAACAAACATACAAGCAAAGCTGTGTATGCAATGAACTTGCGTCCTGTCTCGGATACACTCCCGCTTTTCAGTCAGCGTTTACAAGCTCTAGGCACTGTAAGGCTACCTATACACTGCAGGTAAACTATGCCCAATTTAAAAATAAATAGTTTAAATTGTTTAAATTGTTTACTTGCATGGCCAAGTCTTGAGCAATGACATTTACAAATTACATTTAATGCTCCGATCAGATTGTTGAGTAGGTTTCACAGTTTCATGGTTGTCTTTACAGAAACAACATGCATTAAGAAACTTCACAACATCAAAGACAACATTTATTCACTTTCATTAAGATTAGATAAGCAAAATGCTTACTTGAGGTGAGCCATATCACTACTGAGCAAGAAAAGGTTGGATTGTACTGAGTGGCAACAGGATTACTTCTGGGTAATCTGGCATTGCCAAGCCCTCAGCTGACTTGATTATCCATGACTTTGCAAAGTAATTTTTCATGTAAGAAATATAGCACTTATATGGCTCTATAAATAAAATGTTCCCTTTAACATTCTAAAGTTTCTGATAAAGTTTGTGTCTGTAAAGCGGTCCACATCACAGTCTCACTTCCCCTGGCTATCTTACATCTCTTCTATCTCTTATATCCAAACAGATCCATCCAAAGCCATCAAGATTTTTGGTGTCTTACATTTGATGTCTTTGTTATAATATCTGTATTTTGAGTCACAATTTACTACATATTGATTTAGTACAAAATTGTCAGTGTAGTAACAGCTTTTGTTTAGTAATTACTACTAAACTCTCACATTTAAAACAGAAAATCTGAACAACCTATCAAAAGAATCAGATATAATCAGATAAATCAAATTTGTGTAAATTGTTCCTGCACTGTAAATGGAGCGTAAGTGAATGAATAAGTGTTGTCAATGGTATGGTATTATCCCCAACCCTAGTCAGAGCCTACTGTTAGCTCCATGAATATAGACAGTTCTGGAATTCAGCTAGTATCCAGACTTCTGCCTGGTGAAGAAGTACATGCATATTGCAAACAAAAATTAATAGATATACTAATTAAATATCCCCTAATTTTTGTGATTAGTGTATATACCACACGGTTTGACTACCCACTCGCTGTTCTATGCTGGTCAAGCAGTCTCCTTCACTTTGTGCCAGGTCTGAAGCAGCAAGCAGATTGCTATTTGAGCTTGTCTGACTAGATGAAAGATGGCAGAGGAGTGACGCTGGGGGACAATAGCCCTGGTGACACATGCACTGCTCTCCCTCTCTCATTCCTTTTCTGCAGTGTTCCCTTGCTCCGCTCATTTACATAATACACTTCTGACACCTTTACTTTATTCATCAATCACAAGGCTTCTCTCCCAGTCTACCTTTCGTCTGAGCATGTCTCTGCTCCATCAGGACCTGCACAAAAGATTAATTTCACAGTTTTTTTTCCCTCCTTTTCCTTGTCTCCTCCTTTATATTCCTCTACTTTTTACCACCTCCCTTCTCCTTCCTTTCATTTCAGAGATACAAAGCTCAAGAAATGACAGAAAGAAGATAATGAAAACAACAATACGAGCAATTTTTACTCCTGCAGGTCGCATCACTGGATTTTCTCTGAGCCTTTCCCTCCTCCTCCCTTATTTCTGTGGAGGCGCTGCCATCTGTCTAAGGTTCACACTGCCACCTCACGCTTTAATCTGCATCCACGCAGCTTTGAGCCCACCACCTCACTGAATTCATCTATGTCTCTATAACCAAGCATGCTCAGTGTCCTATTCCATTTTCTTTGCCATTCCTTTTGTACACTTTAAAACTTTTGATTACATGAACTTTCAATGCATGCTGAAAATTGTCTTCTTTGTGAAAACATTTTTTAAAATAGTTAAACAGTAAAACATGTAAACAACTGTGGGACCGATAAATTAGGTAGCTAGATTAGCCCAATTAATGCAAATATTGTCTCTTCATGTTGGTCCCTGTATTATTGTACATGCCATAACAAGGTAGAAAAAAGTGTCATGGTGCATAAACTAAACCACTGCTTTCTACTGAAAACAAAAATAAATCTGTTCATTTCCACGCAACAGAACTTTGTCATGCCCTGAAGTTAAAATTTTAACACAAGCAATAAGAGTGCACAGTGCACATGCAACTGTACTAGGTCTCCAGTACAAGCAGCCATAGTTTAGTCACTGATTAGTCAGGGTGGCAGTGAGTTATGACTAAGAAAAATGCATTTACTTGAGCGCCCTGGACTCAGACATGGACTGTTTGCAGCTGCCTGTGAAGACAGTGAAGATACACCCTATTAAAATGGAAACCAATAGAAGTTTGATAAATGGGAGATCTATGAGTTGTAAACAGATCTGGAGAGATGTAAAGAAATTTGTTGTAAATAGATTTGGGGAAATCTTCTTAGAAAGTTCCATAGAGAGATTCAAAGAGATACAGAGAGAGCTACATAGATGTAAAAGTTATACTGTTTAAGTTGGGAACCAAAGAAGGTACACTGAAGAGGAACTATATTTAATTTAAAACTCAAAGTAAAAAGCATTTTGATTTTATTAAACAAAATAATTAGAAAAACAAATGATAAATCAAAGAAAGTTGTTTGATTATGCAAATGAGATGCAAACTCACTTATTGTGATTGAGTATCAAGTGATATATTCATGGGCATGAACAGAAGCATGTCAAACTGGATGAGAGTACCAAATATTGACTGTTCAGTAGGTTGTAAAGGGGGTATGGTTACCCAAGACTGCCATTACAAACTGAAAGTGATGGGGCATGGACAGGATCAGACTGTCCAGCAAGTCTTGTTGGATCATTTGGAAATATGATCCCTAATATCCCCAAAAAAGTTCTGACTAAAAATATGCGCATGAGAATAACTTTTTAGCTGTTTATATGAACAAACATCCATGCAAACAGCAGGTGCAACAACATTTGGATAGAATATACATTATACAGACTATTGTTTGAAGAGGCCAGTCTTTTCAATTAGCTCAAGACTCTGAGCTAATTGATAAGGGATGCTAAGTCCACCACTGAAGATCCAGGACAGTACTACAACATTGAAATCTGACTTTGTAGGAATGGCTTAATCTCATCGCAGGAAGTACCAGGCACCCCAAAGGTAAGTTGACATGCAGGTGTGTGGCTCTGAACCATCGGATGTAAATAATGTGGAACTGCACAGTTTAAACACTTTGAGTACTGAAAAGCTAAGATTATAAATTTCAACAAGTGGTCGTTCACATATTCTTTTAATAGCTGATAGTGAAATGGGGATTTGATGTGCCTTTGGAGTTCTGTAGATTTAGGAATAGCTACAACTGACATACCAAAGCCCAGCTATGTGGTTTCTGACAGCAATCCCTGCATAATAATTAGCTTTTTTTTAGCAGATTTTCTGACTTGTTTACCTTGAGACTCACGTGACTGCATATATTGTCAATCTACCTCTAGATTTTCCTATTTATTTCTCACCTCATTTCCATCTAAAGGTTATTTTAGTTGTCTTTCTATCAGCTCAAACCAGTCTGGCCATTTTTTTCTGACCTTTGGCATCAACAAAGCATTTACACCCTGAGAACTACTGCTCGCTGGATATTTTCTCTTTTGGACCATTGTCTATAAACCCTAGAGATAGGTGTGTGTGAAAATCCTGGTAGATCACCAGGTTTTGTAATACCCAGGTGTCATGACCATGTCTACATACCTAAATGCACTGAGCTGCTTCCATTGACTGATTGGATAATTGTGCACAGTTGAACATGAGTATATAATAAGGTAGTTTGGAATGCAAGAGAAGGTCCACTAGCAAGGTATATGTAAAAGTGGTGGGATGGGATGAAAAGTGAATAACACAGTTACATAAAAGTTAAGTTTTCTAATTCTAAATATTATAATTTTTCTTATACTTTCCTTACGTTAAGCCCTGGGTGCAGTAGTTAAGTTTGATGCTGCAAGCTATTGTTTGTCCTCTGTGTGCCCTCACCTGTGTGCCTTTTTCTAACTGTCTCTCTGTCTGCTTTTTCAGTGCCTCATATTCGCTTTCACTGTTTCCCTTTCACCTTTTCTACATTTCTCTTCCCTTTTTCTCCCCACCACTTTCTTTTTCTCTGAACCTCTGATCCTCTCGTACACTTTCTTACTGTCTGTACCTGCCCAACTCATTCACTCTCCTCCTTCCCTACTCCTTTCCCCTTGCTGTCACTCCTCTTTTCCCCTCACACTCTCTTTCTGGGTGGAAAATGACTGCTCACCTTCCTCTGCAGGTGGCATGGTGGGTGGGTGGGTGGTGGTGGGGGTGAGTGGTTTGATTTATCGGAGGTTGTCAGCCCCTGGGAGGATTGGAGGCTATGGGAGGGTGGCGTCTCCTCCTTGGCCCCTTGGCTGACTCTGAGGCAGACCCCATCTCTCATTAGGAGAGCAGTGCAGCTCCACTTGAAAGTGACATTCACACTCCCTTCTCCAACTCTCAAAATGCAAAGAGATGACAGCCCCTCACCACTTAAAAGCCAGAGTCCCTCTTTTCAGGCCCGGAACAACATAAATTTATTACATTAAGTTTGGCAGATATCCATACGATACCTATACAGCTCAAACAACCCACTCACCCCATCACTCTGTCTCTCTCTCTCTCTCTCTCTCTCTCTCTTTCTCTCTCTCTCTCTCACACACACACACATTTCTCACACTTGTCCTGTCACTCCCTTCATCACCTCATTCTGCAGCCTTCCCACTCGTTCTCCTTCCTCAGTTCCTTACTGCTGTCACCCTCTGCCCTACCAAACAGCTTGTTTGCTTGGTGGGATTTTAATTCACAATTAGTGCACAGGAGTTTTCAAGCCAAATGGAACAAAAGCATTTCCTTGAGGTGTCAAAACAGATACAGCCCACCAAATCACTTCTAATCATCAAAATGTCAGAAAGAACACACACACACACACACACACACACACACACACACACACACACACACACACACACACATATGCACACACACACAAACATATATATATATATATATATATATATATATATATATATATAGAGAGAGAGAGAGAGAGAGAGATTGATTGATTGATTGATTGATTGATTGTTTTTAAAATGCGGCTTACATTACATAACATGCATGTAGATTATTAAAAATAAATATAAAAATGTGATCTTAAAATCATTGAAGACTGAGAGAATCACTGAGAATCTTTTAAGTTTTAAACTTGACATATGAATTTTGATAAATTTTGTCATATGCCCATTTTAATGGTTACTTTAGTTGAACAGAAATGACCTAGTGCTGAACTGAGTATTACAACCAAGGTTAAAAATGATTTTGTACACTGCTCAGTACAATACAGCAGGCAACTGCCTGCTTTATATATTTTGTACTGTTATGCTATGTCACATATAATTTCAAAGTAAGGATTTTTTTTTTACTCACCATACTGTCCCATTTCTGCTAATATACCAAAGTTCTACTGAAAATATTGTTTATGCCATTTGTAAATTAGAATTATATATTATTATATCATTTATTTAACAATAATAAAATATTGCAGTTACATTATCTCCCAAAAGCTAATACACTCATCATATTTTTGTAACTATTTTATTATATTTTCTTCATGGGACAACACTGAATATATGACACTGTAATACCATGTAAACTAGTCAGTTTGCAGCTTCTATAACAGTTTAAATTTACTGTAACCTTAAAATAACTCAACACGCAGCCATTAATGTATAAACTGCTGGCAACTAAAGTGAGTACATCTCTAAATGAAAATGATCAAATTGTGGCCAATTAACTATTTTTTCTCCCCAGTATCCTGTGACTTGTTAGTGTTACAAGCTCTCAGGTGTGAATGGGGAGCAGGTGTTAAATTTGATGTTATCGCTCTAGAACTCTCTCATACTGATCACTGGAAGTTCAACATGGCACCTCATGGCAAAGAACTCTCTGAGGATCTGAAAAAAAGTATTGTTACATTACATAAAGATGGTATAGGCTATAAGAAGATTGCCAACAACCTAAAAGTAAGCTGCAGCATGGTGAACAAGAATATACAGTGGTTTAACAAGACAAGTTCCATTAAGAACAAGCATCGCCATGGCCAACCAAATAAACTGAGTGTGCATGCTCACCAACATATCCAGATGTTGGCTTTTGAAAATAGATGTAGGAGAGCTGCTAGCATTGCTGCAGAGGTTAAAGGGGTGGGGTGGGGTAGGGGCGTCAGCCTGTCAGTCCTCAGACCATACTCTATCAAATTGATCTGCACATCTGTCATAATATAAGGAAGCCTCTTCTAAAAGTGCGCAATAAAGCTTGCAAATAGTTTGCTGAAAACAGCAGACTAAGGACATGGATTACTGGAACAATATCCTGTAGTCTGATGAGACCAAGATAAACTCACTTGGTTCAGATGGTGTCAAGTGTGAGTGGCAGCAACCAGATAAAGAGTAAAAAGACAAATGTGTCTTGCCCACAGTAAAGCATGGTGATGGGAATGTGGAGGAGCACAAGGTCTCTAACACCCACCAACTCCATGATGTCATCACGGAGGAGTGAAAGCAGATTTCAGTGGCAACCTGTAAAGCTCTAGTGAACTCTATGCCCAAGAGAGTTACGGCTCTGCTGGAAAATAATGGTGGCCACATAAAATATTGACAGTTGGATACAGTACAGCATTTTCACTTCAGGGTGTAGTAACTTCTGTTGCCAGTGGTTTAGACATTAATGGCTGTGTTTTGAGTTATGTTAAGGATACAGCAAATGTATACTGTTATACAAGTTGTAGACTGATTTCTTTACATTGTATCAAAGTGTCATATCTTAAGTGCTGTCCCATGAAAAGATATACCACAATATTTACAAAAATGTGAGGGGTGTACTCAAGTTTCTGAGATACTGTAACTGTAATTTCTGTGCGATTATAAAGATGCTGACAAGCTTGTGATTACGAGAAACGTTGCAGAAAAATATTCATATTGAAGGCTAAAACTGTCATGTGGTTCTGATTTTATTTCAGCTTCAGCATTTTACATTTTTTTCTGAACTAGCGCAGGTCCAAAACACAGAAGCATGCTCATTTTGTGTTCTCTTGCATAGATGCTGCTGATGGTGTTGATTAATTAGACAGTAATAATTACTTTTTTTGAGGAAGTGGAAATCAGCCTCCATTATTTCACACAATAGCAGGGCAATATTCTCTTGAAATACTGAATGTGGTGAGGGTAGCAAGAGGAGGGGGGAGTCATATGCCTAGCAAAGCTGTCAAACCAAGAGCAAAGATATGAGGGATGCAAAAGTGAAAAGAAGTGAAATGGGATCTGCAATGATGGACATGGGAAAATGAAAGAAATCAATCAATTAAGACCCATTTTGCAGAAATGAGCAGGCAAAGCATAAAGGGGAGGAAATGTGGCAGAAGGAGAGGTGACAAAAGTTGCTTTTGAGAAAGCCAAAAAGTCATTTTTTCTTTCTCGTCTTCCACACTTCGACCTCTCGTTCTCTCTTTAAAGATCGACAGCATGTTGGTAGAGGATGGGGAGAGATATGCAAAACAGGCCCTCCATAACCAAAGTAGCCTGCAAAATGAGGTGTCAGCATGTGAAGCTCATTGATGTATGAATGCGGAAAATCAAAAGCGGCAGCAGACAGATGGGGCTAAAGGTGAGACAGGCGCGATGTGAGCAGCTGTACATCTACGTCAAGGTGTTGGCATACTAGCCCTCTCTCACTCTCTCTCTCTCAACTCTCCTTTTCATGTCTTTATTTATTTATCCTCCTCCTTAGTGGAGAGGCCATGTTCTAACAAGGTATAGAGGACAGAGGACTATAAAATAATCCTTCTCACAAAAAATGATCACTGAGGAATATCAACTCATTTGATGAAAGGTAGTCTTGAGTGCATTTTATGGGTTTTCACAATTTTTGAAGTGATAATGTTCTAGAGATGTAGTAAAGTGTGTTAATAATGTGAGTGAGATCATTAAATTTTTAACAATGCTAATTGTTTTTTTTGTTTTACTTAGTTGTTACCATTGCCACTGTTGCAAGATAATCTACAAACTGAAATCGCATTAAACAACACCAAAAAAGCCTATTGGAGCATACCAAATACAACACAAAGTTCAATAAAACTTTAGTTAAATAAAATGAGCAAAATAAAATATTAATATAAAAGACAACACTGCATTTTGCTAAATGTAAAGCACATGTATCTAAGTGTTCAGTGATCTTGTATAAGTTGTTGTTCTTGTAATGCATGTTGTTCATGTACTAGTTCCACAACAACTACCAGTACTACTAATAATAATAATCATGATAATTTGACAAAAACTACATCACCACACCATATAAATAATAATTGAATAAAATAAAATAAATACTAATTTGTCATTGTCTGCCGTATTTGCTTAAATCTATAGAAAATGCTAGTTTAAAGCAAAATCCTCAGGCGACAATAGTTATAGAAAGACGATTTTAAAAAGTCCAGTGTCTAGTGAATATGGAAGTTTACATATCTAGCAATTAGCAATGTTTAAGCTACTAAAAAGCATACTTAGGATATCTAGAAATTCAATGGCTAATCATTACTAACAACCCAGAATCGTGCAATGTTTGGCAATCTGTAATGTATAAACATCTGTAATGCAGTGCAATTCATGTTACAATACCTGCGTAAGACTACATTCAAATTGTCTCTTTACATATTGCATTCACTTCATATGACTGCACATATTTACATGTACCACAAAAGCTGCAGTCGAACTCATCTATATGCTTTCAAAAATTGTTATGCCTGTTCAGTAATTTGCTCCTTTGTCATGCTGGCTGATTCAGTAGTCATTTGCATGCCCTATCCCTCTGGAGTGGGTGGATAAAGGATGACTCCTGTAATGCACTCAGTATTTGTGGCAGGAGCTGATTGATAAAGTGGAGCTCACTGTTGTGCGAAGCTCATGTCTGGCCAGAGGGCCATAAAAAGAGAGAGAGAGAGAGAGAGAGAGAGAGAAAGAGAGAGAGAGAAGGCAAAAGAAAGACAGCATCATTGATAATAAAATAGGTTCAGACGAGACAGAGTGAGATGACGGAAAGGTGACAGAAGTAAAACAAAATAGATAGCAAAAAAAAAAAAATAGTGAGGAAAGGACAAAGAACTGAATGAGTTTTTCATGGTGAGAAGAGAGGTGGTAGGGAGACAGTGGAGGCTGCAGTGATGAAATGAGTTCTTAAGGTATGCTCCTGGGTGCAGGACTTGTAAAGCAGATGTCATTCTAATAATGTGGAGCTGGTGAACATGCTGGGCCTAAACCCACCAGGATGAAGCCTCAAGCCCTATCGCTAGCGACTAATGCCACTTTATGAGGCGCCACCTTATAAAGACAATGCCCATCTGATGCCACATACTTAAGCTCATCAGCTGCAGGAACCACCAAGCATTTGCTGAAGGGATTTTATTTCATTATTTCATAAGCCTCAATTCTAAAATTTGATTTGCTCTCCTTTACTAAAAGCTCACTTTTTCCAGGTTAGAAACACCCCCAGGTTCATCTGCTGTCCAGTTCTGAACAGACATGTATACAGCTTCCAATATGGGTGGATTCATCAGTTATGTAACATTTGCAATAACTCAAACAAGGTGTCAATACTAATGCAATGCAAAGCGATCATGTAAAATTAGTGGATTTATACAGTACAGGTAATCTGGCATTAATTACAGTGTGAGGAGGCATGTCTGTATGAATGCAGCGATGCTTTACGGGTTGTCTCGAGCAGTGGGAGAGTGTATATTTTTTCTGTCCTATTCTCCAGTTCTCACCCATTACCTGACAGCTCTGGGCTTAAGAGTATAGCTTAATAAAAGTTAATCATGAGAAACTTGCTCATTAATTACATTTCTGGTGGTGGCCTAGCACAACCGCTTCATATTCCGCACTCAATCCACTCTTACTTTGAGTCACACTAAAACAGACACACACACACACACACACAGTGAGAATTTTCCATGGCCTGGAGCAAAGCTGAATTGCAGACCTGGGTGGCAGTGGGGTTGCTTGGCTAACAGACATTTAAAGTAAGTGGCTGCATTGTCCAAAACGCAGCAGGGTTTGGTTCTGGGATGCAGAAATAAAAGCAGAACATATTTGCCCATGGCAACAGGGAACTCAGTATGAAATTAGTGTGCAGTAGGTTGCTTGCAATTAAATAAACACAGGTGTCTGACCAGTGCAATGAATGTGCTTCATATTATGTTCCTTCTTTAATCAACCGAACCTGTGTATAGCAGTATTATTACTGTTTGGTTATGAGCTACTATGTTACGTGTGGAAGAAGGATGAGTGTGTAAGCAGGGTGTGTTGTAATGGAAAAACACTTACATACAAATTATTAGAGGCTTTGGAGGGGAGGCTCACACAATCACTACAAACTTAGTACTGCTTCATACATCTCGGTCATAGTTTAATTCAATTGCGTTTTTAATAGCTGTAACACTCCAGATTATGCTTACAGTGTGTAAAAATAGATACATTGTAAAGCATGTGTATAAATATGCGATGTCTTTAAATTGAAACTTTCCTTTCCTATTTATTTCTAAATATATTGTCACTTTTTTTAAATTAGAGGTCTTACAAATAGAGCTATAACGGCCAAGAGTGGTGCTGGCCACAATGTTTCAGTGACCACTATAACTAAAAACAATTGATAACTGTAAGAGGTTTCTGGTATTTTTAGTATGCATGTTTTTTTATAAACATTTAGCAATAACTGCTCACAATCGAAGCACTTGCAGGTTAATGGACTACGAACCCTAAACTTTGTGGTCCACTGTCCAAAATGTTAACCGCTGTGCCACCTATACTGTAGTCCTAGATCACAGCTAGCTGTGAGTATTTTGTTTAGAGATTTTGCACACAGTTGTAATTTTAGATTCAAACACAAATACATTTTATCTCACAACAAATGTAAGCATTTGTTCCTGTACTTTTTTTTTACAGGTTTTTTTAATGCATATGACGTTTATGGAACATTTTAACCCCAGGAGATCTGTTTAATATTATTGTGTAGATTTGTCTCTTATCAGTTTGTATGTGTATGCGTGCTAGGCCTCCTTTGGGAGGAAGATGCTAATTGGAAGCAAGTTGGTGTCTCTGCTGCATTTTCAGGTGTGAAGAGTATGCAGCACCTGTGGAAATAGCACATGTTCACAGGGGGCACATAGAGTAGGTGTTAGTGAGAAAAACTGCCCTGGTGCCACATTATGGCATCAACAGCTACTCCAGATCTGTCACTCTGACCAGTATATCTGGTGATAAAGACAGAAATGCAGCATGAGGTACCAGCAGGACAAGGTGGTGAAATCTATAAAAATTAAACCCTTATCATGAATAAGAACTTGAAATTAAGTAATACTACTTATTATTATTATTATTATTGATTATTTACTGGGCTTTCTTTTAAGCAACACCGGGAGATTTACAAATGCAACAAATTGGATCAATATTGAGCAGTCTCCATACTCATGTTGGCATAAAGCTTTCAAATAAATGGCAACATTAAGGCAAGTTCCACATCTAAGTGAAAGCTCCCTCCATTCTATCTTGGACATGATTGCAGAGTTGTTGTTTCTGTTTTCCTGTTTACTAGCATTAAATGGCCAGGATGAAACTTAAATTCAAATATTACTTCATAAACTCGCAGTAGACAGAGGGTATGGCTTCTCTTATAAATTGCAGCAATCACTCACATGATCTGATATACTGGCAAATGAAATCAATATGGTTAAACATTTGTTGCTATTAGAATCCAGATTTCATCACCACTTAGCACCTGGGAATAATGATGGTAATATTTTGTATTCAGACTGAGGTTCATGAAGCGTCCCATGAGATTTGTGTTAATTATTGGTTATTACTAATGCATTTCTGTACTGGAACCTGGCTGCTTTTGCATTTTTCCAACCCGGGTGCGCTTTGAATGGCTTTTGCACATCTACGCAGAACAAATGTTGCTAAAAAAATCAATGGTGGCCATGTACACCTAAGGCGATACTGTAACATGGATAATAATTATTTGTAACTAAATTTGTGAGTAGGATATAACCTTTATTTAGTCAGAGGATGGTGTTTTCGCCAAACACCAAGTTAAACAGATTAAAAACCTCTGCTCAGACATGCATAAAGCCCACAAAACAGGGGACACTGACAAAAAGAGATCCTTGTGATGTCTCTCGAATGTAAGATGTAGACAAAGGTCTGGCAACTGTCTGAACTTATTTACATCTCTATTAATCGGGAGGCTCTTTGGGGCACAGGACTGTGGGGGGGACAGGGGTCTCGTCTGAATACAGCACTCCTGCAAGACTTGAGTAAAAGGGTTTTGTTGCTACTCAAAAGGACACTGTGCTTTTAGTGTGAGATGGTGGGAGAGGGCAGCAGGGGGTCACAGCTTAATATTCCAGACATCTTTAAAGAAGAGGACAAGACCAAACATGATGGAGAGAAAGGATGAACATGCAAAGTAATAAATGCACAGGTCAGCGAAGCTGTCCCTAAATGGCAAGCTAGTGCCAACAATGTGCACTGCATGTCATGCATGTTGCAATAACATTATATGAACAGACCTACAGTCCGATTAAACCTGATAAGTGAAATATCTGCAGATTGTGGTCAGCACAGGTCTGGAAATTCAATTCAGCTTTTATATGTGAGTGTATAGGAATACTCTGACAAGCCATTGAAGGTAAAACACCAGAGTATATAATTTCCCTAATATATGTCTACTGTTAATTACACCTTTAAAATCCATGGATAAAATCCTAACCTTTGTATGTATTAACTGTGTGTGTATACTTGTGCATTACTCTTACAGAGAGTTTCCCATAGCTGTATTTATCATTAACAACCGTACTCTCCAAACTTTATTTATGGTGACCTGTGTTTTTTTTCTTTTGTGCCTTTTTCTTCTACCTCCACTCCATATCTTCTCTCACCCCCTCTCTGACTCTCCCTCTCTCTCTTGTCCTCACCATTCAGATCTGTATATTCACAAATGAGAGCTATTCATCCTTGCCCGCAAAAGCATTCTTCAGCTGTCCTCACCACTGCCTCAGCCTCTCCGCTCCGGCCTTTGTGCTCAGCGCGAAGCCCCTTCATCCACACTGTTCATCATCTTGATGGTGGAGCTTTATCTTGCTTTAGTGCAGCTGCTTTCAGCCTATCAAAAGTGCTGAGGGATACAAGGAGAATGGAGAGCGAGAGACAGTGTTAGAGAGAGAGAGACAGAGAGAGAGAGAGAGAGAGAGACACTGGGAGCAGGGGAAAGCTAGGAAGAGCAAGATAGCGGGGAATGGCCAGTGCCCACTAGAAGAGATAATTTGTACTTTCTCAATAAATAAGGAGGACAGGCTAATTACTGGCTTAACAAGGGCAGACTGTGGATCCTCATGTCAGAAGGACAGGCATAATTATCAACCATCAAAGTGCATTCATATGGCAGCACAAAGGAGAGAGGTGGAAAGAGAGAGGGAGCGTGAGAGAGGCATGGGAGGGGGGCATGTGGCAAATGGATCTGGCTAATAAACATCAGTGAGTGCAGCATTATGGCTGTCGCTGAAGATGCAGGCGCATTAAGACTCTCTGACATGGCAGGACTGAGTCCAAAAAGACAAGAGGCATGCTCCGGAAGAGGAGGAGGAGACCAGGCAGAAAGGGAGTAGGATGGTAATTAAAAGCCCTACTGGCTGTGGGCCGAGGCAGGGGCTGGGTGAAAGAGGACTCTGCTAGTGGTCTTAAAGGTGACCCTTTAAGAAAGATGAGGGCATTCTATTTGAGATGCCCTCTTTTTCAGAGTGAGTCACAATAGCTTGAGATCACCAAAACTGGAGGTCAGCAGAGGTCAGTGAAGTTGGGCTAGAGCGCCTTTGAATGTTCTGTCAGACATACTGAGGACAGAGTAACACCAGGTGGGTTGTGACCAATTTAATTTGGATGAATTGAGCATGAAGAGCACCCATATTTAAAAGGGGAACCAATCAATAGCCATCGTTCTTTGTGTAAAACAATGAGGCAGAATTCCCGGTCCTCTCTGTAAAGCGTGAGAGAGACTGTAGGGGCTGATGAAGGAAATGAGGTCTTGCAGTGGAGAGAGCAGTGGAGAAAAGGGGGCAGAGAGTGAGAATGAGGCTCTCTGGGGTTAAAAGGAAGGGCTTCTGAAAAAACAGTTGATGCCACCATTAATATTTTGCAAATTTCAGTGGATTCATCAATAACAAAGACCATCAAAAGTCCATATAAATAATAAATAAAAGCATAGAATGTGAAGAATTTTGAGAATTATATTAAAATAAGCTAATTAGTCAGCCATGATGACAGGTAGAACTGGAATGGAATAAGGCCACATCTCTTTCTTTTCTCAGATCATTATCCATAAAGTATTCTCTGTGAATATACTTTATCTTGATTATTTAGATTTGAGCGTAATCTTCATGAGCCTCAAAAACAAACGATAAAAACCATCCATACCATCCTATACCACCATAACATCTGTTGATCCTAAATCAGATTTGATCATAAGTTAAAATGTCTCGAGAGTGTGTAAAAGAAATACAAACATTATTCATTGTACTTCTTATTAGACCACATTAGCAATAAAAAATAAATTAGACTGACAAAGTGCTAAAAAAACTACTGAAAAAATGACTGTTCCAAAAACTCCCATTGATTTTGATCTTTGTGTGTGTAAGGGGACGGCTTAGAGGTTAGGGTTCTGGACTTCTAATTGGAAGGTTAAATGCTAAAGAATTAATAATAAAGAAGTTCAAGTACTGTAGGGCCTTTCAGTAAATCCCTTAACCTTGAACTGCTTAACTGAATTGTAATCGACTATGGATAAAAGCATCTTATAAAACGTTTTAGATATACATTTTAATTTTGTGAATTTAGGTTTCTGTTTTCGTTTAGGAGGCAGCATTGAATTCAGATTACATTTGGTTATAGTAAAACAGCTGGAGTGCAATGGTAAGTGCATCTGCAGGAACACTGAGTCCTTACAGATCCAATTACTTAGACTAGAATAGACTCAGTAGGTTTGATGTGTGTGGAAAATGAGCAGAAAGCTTTAATGGCAGACAAATAAAAGAAAGTTGGGTGAACCCAAGCTGGGGTTTCACATATTTCGGCAAAGAGAACTAGATTGGGTTTCGAAAGAAATGGGAAACAAGGATATAAACATTTAAACTCAACATGTAGACATCAACCAAACTGACTAACAACCACATCTCCCCTGGCTATGGAGTAAGGGAAAGGCACTGTCTATAGGCACTTAGTACTATTACTATTCATACATAATAACCCTGCTCTAGAGCCCTGCCGTAGCCAGGCTTTATTAGAAAGTACTACTGCTGTGCAGGAATGTGTTGGTTAAAATCATATTTGAAAACTTACTAACATGAACCTGCCCTGTACCACAATTGCTATGTGTATGTGGGTGTGTTTGCACAGATGAACATGTTTACCTTAACTGCATGCATATGTCGACTGAAAACTATGGCCACACTATATGTGGTTGTGGATATCTGCATTTTCTCCATGGGCACTTTTAGACGACCTCTAATGGAGGGCCTTAAGAGCACTTGTGGTGTGCTATGGTATTAATTAAAATGACAGTCAGTTTATCTCTGACCAGAAATGGAATGGAAGTTTGTTATTTTGGGTTAAAATTAAACAACAGCTCTGTCCAGAAACAGTAAACGCATCTCCTGAATATCGTGACTTGGCTAAAGTGTTTAGTAAAAGGTTAGGTTTCAGAGTTGTCACCACACTGTTATTGGGGCTGTGCTTCAGGCATGCCTCCTTGGACTACACCCTGATAGGGTAAGACTTACCCTTGGTCCCTTCTAAAGACCATAAAGGAGTCTACTACTATTCCTGCAGGTTTATTTTTTGTATTATTGAGACTGTGCATTAATTACAGGGACTTCAATTCTGGGAATCAGATGTTAAAACTTTAAGACAACAATATTCAGTGCATATGGCATCTATGAATAATTGCTATTTTAATCTGCATGACATGTTAAATACGTGGTTAATCATCTATATTGATCATATCAAATCATATTTATTCAGAGAATTGTGAAGATCATGCCTGTCATGTCAAGAGTTTGCAAAGATGTCTTGAAAACCAGCTATATAAACAATTTCTAGAAAGATGTTGGAAAAGCTTCTTTAAAGTTTTTTTTTTTAATTCGTTAAGCAAACTGTAAACTTCAGAAGGTGTAAAAGTGAATTAAGAGAGGGTATGTTTATGTTTAAATGCTGATTTATCCATTTGATATCAATACCTCTCATATTGCTATTAACAGGGGCAAAAACAAAAAACATAGTTTTAGACATGGAGCTGTGCCACCTAAATCTAGATAAAATAAAATGAAATTCAATTAATGATTTTTAATCATATAAATAAATGTTACTTATACAGTATATTGTATTTTAACGTTTGTGCTAATTCATTAATGCTGTGCACATTCAATAATGCACTTTCCCTTGCTTGTCACTGAAGTAAATATGGAAGGTCATGTGCTTTTAGCATGGATGTTTTACTCTAAAAAATGTGTTGCATATATAAAAGTCATTCGAGGTACGCAACTACAAATCTGTAGTTTCAAGAATAACACACATTTACACTTGGTTTAAAAAAATGTATTATTCGTCATCTTCTCATGGTATAACACTAAATATATGACAATTTGATAAAAGGGAAACTAGGCCTTAAATTTGCTGTGCCCTAAACAAACACACAGACATTAATGTCTAAGCTGCTGGCAACAAAACTGAATACATCCCTAAGTAAAAGTGGCCTAATTGTGCCCAATTAGCCATTTTCCTCCCTGTTATCATGTGACTTTTCCGTGTTACAAGCTCTCAAATGTGAACTATGAGCAGGTGTGTTAAATTTAGTGTTTTGTCTCTCATACTGGTCATTGAAGGGTTAACATGGCACCTCATGGCAAAGAACTCTCCAAATTAAAAAAAAAATAAATGTTGTTCTACATAAAGAAGACCTATGCTGCCAAAACCCTTAAAGTGAGCTGCAGAATGGTGGCCTGTATAAGTGCTGGTGGCTGTGGGGAGCTACAGTTCATTGAGGGAAACATGAATGTCAGCATGTATTGTGACATACTGAAGCACAACATGATCCTCTCCAGTTGGAAACAGAGCTGCATCACAGTACTGCAATATAATAACACCCCCAAAACATACCCCCATATTGACCACTACCTTGCTAAGAAACTGAGTGTAAATGTAAAGAATATCTCCAAACCTAAACCCTATTGAGCATCTGTGGAGGGGTGCAAGGTCTCTAACATCCACCAGATCTGTGATGTCATCATGGAGGAATGGAAGATGATTTCAGTGAAGCTGTAGTGAGCACCATGGTCAAGAGTGTTAAGGAAGTGCTGGAAAATAATGGTAGCCACACAAAATATTAACTGTTTGGGCCCAATTTGGCCATTTTCACTTAGGAATGTACTTGCATTATTAGCTGCGTGTTTAGTTATTTTGAGGGCACAGCGAATTTATACTACTTTAATACTGCTTAATTATGTCTTAATTGTTGTCCCATAAAAAGATTAAGTAAAATATTTAAAAAACAGTTAGGGGCGTGCACACTTTTGTGAGATACTATAAATATATATATATATATATATATATATATATATATATATATATATATAATATATGTATATATGGCTGGAGGAACAATAAAGTTTATTGTGTTACCAGCACTGTGCAACCTCCTTTATTGTGATGTTTACTATGGTGTAAAGTTTTTGGTGGGTTTATATTACGTGGCTTAACAGAACTGTGCTTAAATTAATATTTTGGTTACTGTGTTCTACATAGTTTGGTTTCTGTGCTCTACATCAGATGTATACCCATTTGCTGGATTGTAATTAGGAGAAAGCATGAAGCTCAGTGACAAGGCCATGCGTCTAGGTCTGAATGGTTTAATACATTTTTCTAAATTATCCTGTGCCCCCACCACATTTGTGGTTTGTTAGTTTGACTTGCACACATGTAAACATCCTACTTTACAACTGTAAACACCTGTACAAATCCTGCTCTCGATAATGCAACTTTTGCTCCCGCTCCTAGCCAGTGAGGTAAAACAAAAGGTCAGAGGAAGGCAAATTGGTAGCAGACAAATGGGGTCATAGTGGAATTTGCTAATTATGTGCATTTTATTTCCACATATTAAAACAGGTGAAACATAATGGACAGGCCGATGCGTTGACTAAAACCGAAACCTCTGACTCTAATGTATTAGAATACATTACGGAAATGAGGGCTGTTGTTATTTTAATGTAAACCCTCATGTGAAATAAGGAAGATCGTCTGATCATGCCCAAACCTGATGCTAATCGAAAGAGAAAAGTAAAAAAAGTTTAAAAAAAAAAGCTAGTAAGACAAGAGTAGTTTTTAATACAAGGAATCAGTTGCATTTGTAGAGCATAAAGCACACCTATTACACCCCTTTCAGCTGCAAATTATCCTGTGTCACCTTTCAACTATGCTATGCTAATTTCTTATTCAATGGTGAGTTGTAAGGGTGGCTCTTTGGGACAGGGAGAGGAAGTGCTTAATTCGACAGGCTGTAATGGAGAAGTTGGACTCTGGTAAATTGTCAGCCCTGAGTGTACTGAGCCTGTCAGTGAATCAGCCTGTGATGGGCTAATCTGCTCTCTTTAGCGTGTGGTTTGTTCCCCTGGGCTAAGCCAGTTTAGGGGAATGACAGATCCAGATAAATGGACTGACAAAGTTAAAGACATCTTGAAACAAACAGTGAGTATTGAAAATGTATAAATGTGGAGAGAAAAGCTGGGCTGTAGAGATAACTGGTGAGAAATTGAGAAAAACGGAACGTATATGTCAAACAAAGTCATTCATTCACTCACTCATTTATTCATTCATTCACTCATTCACTGTCTTATCTGCTTTATCTGCTTAATGCTGATCAGGGTCGTGGGAAAGCTAGTGCCTAGCCAATGGCATAGACAGGAACAACCCTAGACAGAGTGCCAATCCATCGTGTGGCACGTGCACGCACACATTATTAAGCATACTTAAACTTATTTAGAAACACCAATTAGCTTAACATGAATTTCTTAAGAAATTGTGTGTGTGTGGGGGGTGGGGTATTTCCAGTGTCTTGTGAGTCAGATAACTGCCCAATTATCCTGTATATTATACCCCCATATTATCAGAACTATAGGTAAAGGGGTATGGTTTGATCATTGGGGAATGCAGGTTAATGAAGGCTCTGTCTTGGTAGGTCTCTCAGATAATGTCATATTGATTAAAGTTAAATAAATGTACAGTATGCAGGTTGATTGCTGACCATACTTCGCCAGTCTTCATTTGTTTTGCCATTCAGGAAACAAATGCTGAAATGCATGTTGATTTGGAAGTTCAACTGCCTATTAATGCAAAAATCAACCAGCAGCAACATGGTCTTGATGACTTGCTGGAGTTCAAACTGACAATTCAAATGGAGAATAAATGTGATTTAAGTGACTTTGAACATGGCAAGATTGGCAGTGTTACATGGGCCTGGTTTGATGAGTCTCAATTCAAATGTGATTTATGTCTGCTGACATTTAGATGGTAGGGAAGGAATGTTGGCTGTTGTGATGTAATGGTATGGAATATATATTCTTGGGTCACTCTGGGCCCCTTAATACCAATTGTGCATTGTTTAAACGTCACAGCCTACCTGGATATTACTGGTGACCTTCTCCATCCCTTTATAAGCACATATTATGAGGGATGACTACCAGCAGGATGACATACTGTGCCATAAAGCTCAGATAATTTCAGACTGGTTTCTTGAACACAACAAACAGTAAACAAGTGAGAAACTTGTGGGAAATTTGACAATTTATGATCAGATTTGGTTGAATACAAACTGCACTGATTGGTCAGATAACAAAGGTTTTTTTCAACGATCAACACATTTTCATGCAGTTCAGGTATATTTCTAAAGGGAACATTGGAGTCTACATCAGTCAAGTATTATTCAACTTTCTTTCAGAGACCTAATAACTTAATAATGTGAAGAAACTGTTCAATAAAATAATGTAATAATTTATTTAATAAAATATTTTAAATGTTTTAATTAATTCACTTAAATACAGTTATTCACAATCATATAATCGCACAATTTAATTTTTTTAATATATTTTTCAAATAAATATTAGTTTGATTCATATAATTTTTTACTATTGACTGCTGATACTGGAGAACACAGGCTGCAGGTGAAATGTCAGCAATTGTACTTATGTGTGATGCTCAGCGTGGTAGGAAGTCCCTACCAGGACTCAAATCCGAGTCAGTGCGGTGGTGTGCTAGTGTCTTGGCTAGGGTTGGGCGATATTGAATTTTTCATACCGTCATACCGTTTTCAGATTATATGGTGGTATACGGTATTACTCACATTTATAATTGATAATTTGTATGTTAAGTATTTAAATGTATCATTTACATTTTCTTAGACACTTTACAATCGGCAGCGTTAAGGTTATTGTTAACGCTAAATGTGACGAAAGTGCTGTTGGTATTTTCGCTTTACAAACGCCCATAAAGCGCTTGTTAAAACATACGCTCTACAAAAAAAGTAAAAGAATCGAAACAAGGATTTTAGTTTAACTTTATTCTACTATTTAACAAAACACTCACATTTTTTTTATCAATCTTCTCCCACAAATCCATCATCTTCTGTGTCTGAATTGAACACTCCGCTTATCACAAGGCTGAAGCTAGCTTCTTATTCGCAGCCTGCGATTCGTTTGAAATAAACTGAAGGCACATCGTAATATTTTTTATACCCAAGTCTCATACTTTACAGTCACAGTGGTGATTTAACATAGCACGTTCCAATTCCATCGTCCTTATGACTGTAAGTCCACAAAACCGCATCTGCACATAAAATACAGAATGGTGAACGCACCCTCAGGTAGCATGTTCAGGGTGGGGAATTAGGAGCCAAACGAATCGCAAGCTGGGAATAAGGAGCCAAGCTTGAGCCTCGGTCTCTCCTTGTCTGAGTCAGTCTCGTCGCCAGATGGCTGTTTGGGAAAGTTAAAGCAGAAACCTGGTTTACGCACTGTACGTACTGTACGTATTACGTCCCTGTTTTAGCCGGAAATGCGGAGCGCTTACCAAAGTATCACAACAGTACACAACAATAGATTTTGGAACTCAGTACACATATAAGGTGCATGTCTTATTTCTGGGAAAATTTAAGGCGTTTAGGTGTGCATTCTAGTGCGGAAAATACAGTACACATTTGGCGTGTTGCGTCACGTCACGTGGTTAATATACCGTCACCATTTAAATACCGTGGTATACCGAAATACCGTCATACCGCCTAAGCCTTGTCTTGGCCCACATAACCAGCCAAGTAGTCCAATTTCAGTCTTGACCATGCCATTGGCATAAACAGTCATAATACCATGGTGTGCTTGACATGGCACCCATACCAGAGTATTTTGTAATCAGTGCCATCTTAAGAAGTGCAGAGGGGCATAGATAACTTGCAGACACTAGTAATGGTCATGTGCATGATGTGAGCCTTTCACAGTTCTCTAGAAATTATTCCCTCAGTCAGAATGTCTTCAGTTTCTCAAGAGGAATTTGGGCTCACTGGAACTCAGCACAAAACCCTTAACTCCAACCCTGTCCTGCCAAGAATGAGAACGGCCCTCTGTTTTTCTGACACACTTGTCCTTCAGTATATTGATCAGCAGTGAAAGAACATCCCCAACATTGATGCTAATAGAGAGTGAAGTTCATCAGGCAGTGCGTGCTGATCCCCTGCACAGACATAAGGATCTATAAAGGTCACCCAATTGACCTTTTCCCTTTTTAACTTTCCTGCCACCTCTCTCACTTTCCCTTCCCCTATGTTTTAGGAGATTTATTTTTCACTCTATTATGCGTTTCTCTGCCATGGCTAGGTCACTTAAAATAGTTCATAGAGGAGTCTTTTTGCAGACTGAGGTTAATACTGCAGCTGATAACTGGGAATCTGCTGCATAAAAAATATGCATGTTTTCAAAAACATCTTCTTGGATGGATACTAGTTTGGACGAGGTGAACATCAAACAAGAATACTGTATGTATGTATCTTACATTTATGGAATCTGATTAGAAAGTTGTGAAATTATGTCTGTTTATTCTGTTTTTGTGTCTGAATGTGTGTGTATTCAGCTTTTACTTTCTACTGTAGTGCATACTACGGACTACGGCCTATTTATAAAAGGTCCAAATATAAGTAATATTAAATAAACTCCACTGTTGATACAGAGGTGTTGGTAGCACTGGATCATCATATCCCTAGAAAAAACATGACTATATAATACAATAAAACCTCATCGATATCATGGGGTGGCACAGTGGCTTGTTGAAGCGGTATGGGTCATTTCTGTGTGGAGTTTGCATATCCTGCCTGGGTTTGTTCTGTGTACTCTAATTTATGTCACCAGGCTCTCCCTCGATCCTATCCAGGATGAAGTGGATAAGAAAGTCATGGAAATCATACTTTTCCATAACTATTCCAGGTCTGCAAAATAGCATTACATGTTCCATTACTTTTCTGGGAACCCAGTACTGCAGGAAACCTTGCTAAGTGTGGCAGTGAATATCATGGATAGACTTATGTAGTTACATATCAGTCTATCAGTTAGCATATTATACTGGCCTTCACAAGCATCACATCAGCAAGCACCCACTCATTTCTTATAAAACCATAAACCCAGCCAGACCCAGCTCATCAGGGATTATAGCCTGCTGCACCTTTCTGTATTGCCAAAACAAACCATCTATTTATTCATACGGAAATGAAAACCTATAAAATTTGCATTCATAAATTCATTGGGAAAATGTCTGAAAATGTAAATAGTATGAAAGTAATTGTTTGTGCCATAGCGCGATCTCAAAAGGCGCACATCTCATCTGACATCGTGATTGGAACCATTGTGCCTCAATCTCCCTAGTTTGTGTGGACGAAGCAAGAAAACAAGGCTTTGATGACATTGTAATGTGCTACAGCTTTTCTTATTGAAGACAGATGCCAAAAGAAATCATAAATGATTTGATACATACTAACTAGCTTATTTTACTGATTGAGTGCTGTTCTACATGAGTCACAATGGGGCTCCTAGAGGACTATGATGCTGCTATATGGCTACTGAAATGCACAGGCTTAGTCCTAAGAGAAGTAGGATGTATTACAATATTCATCGCATGACTGTAAGTATTTTCTTAGTAGCCAGTCTTTAGCACAATAAAAGCACACTGTTAGGGCTTAAAGGAAAGACTGAAACAGACATAACTACATAATGATTATCAGAATGCAATTTAATGCACTAGTGCGCAAGGATTTGGCACAAATGATCAACAAAAAGCTCTATAAACTCAGCTGCCCAACACAGCTAAATCTGTCTGCTCAATTAAAACAGCTTTCTAAGTCAATAGGAAATTATTATAATTATCACAACATCTCTCTGTCATTACTGAAAGTCATACCAGGCATTTCAGATCCCATTCAGCAAACAGCTGACATTTTTGTACATTTAATAACAGATCATTCCATAAGGATAGTGCATAACACACATAGCTCTTTCACTTATTTTCAGTGTGTATTTGTGATAAGTTATGTGCAGGCCAAGCACAATACCTACAGCTACAGTTTTTCCCACAGTCCATAAATAAGGTTAAAGGTTTTTTTGTTTTTTTTAACAATGTAATGGTCAATCTATGTAGTCCCATAATATATTTAGTAGTATACAGTAGTTTTTGTCATTTATAATGATCACATCGATCACAATGTAACAATTAAAAAAAAACTTGTTCCCAGTTGTTAAGTGTGTTTTCCTAATTGTTTGTGCCTTAAATTAATAGAAAAAAGTTATTAACCCTGTAAACATTGCTTGTTGTGGTCAGAAAAAGGATATTTTGAAATTGATCTATTTCTAAGGATTTTTGCGATATTTCAAGAAGCTTCTGGAATTGGGAGAACGATTAAGGAGTTTCAGAACTGTCCAGAATTATCTAGAACTTTCTGGGACTGTACAAAATTGTACTTAGCTGTATCAATACAGTTATATAGGGCCACTATAGCCCTTCCTGAGAGAGATAGAGACAGGATCTACTTGATTGGGATTGCATAGTAAGTGGGCAACGACCATCACAGACAAATAGGAATTGACCTAGACAGACAGGTGTGAGTACAATATCTATTCAAATTCTGATAACGACAGTATTCACACTTCACCCCACACCCATTGCAGGAGGAACTTAGGAAGGACCACTACTTTCAAATGTATATATTGTGTGTTATTCTGGTACCGGGTGACCAGTCTTGCTCTGCTGAATCCTCAGTACACTCTTGTACTTTGATACTGCATGGAATAAAGATTGAGCATTTTTATCAAGTTTGGAGAGATGTCCTTTTTCCTTACAGTACACAGCAACTCAGTCAATTTAAATGGCATCAAGAGGTTTCACACATCCAGCAGACACACTTTGCTACGTATGTGGCTAATTTATAAAGACAAGAGCAAAAAAGTACTCTGTGAAAGCATCTGCAAAGATGTGTGAGGCCTACAAAGCATACTTCGGCATGCCTGTTGGTGACCTCAAAGCATGGGCTCCTAATTTCACATGTGAGCACTGCAAGAAAACTCTTGAAGGTAAGTGGATAAATGCTACTCTCTTAAATAGCAGATTAAATTTTTTATTTTGCTAAATTTTGAAATGAGTTAAAGTTTAAAAGAGTTTCAATTAACACCGTTTCACAAATTTCAATGTTGTAGTTAAATATATAAAACAATACAATATATACCAATATCAAAATGTGTTAATATCGTACATAGTCATTAGTGTGAAATAGGCCTAAATCAAATTCTCAATCCAAATTTTATTTTATTTGCTTATAGGTTGGTACAGGGGAGAAAAGAGCCATGCATTTTGCTATCCCAAGAATTTGGTCTGAACCGACTGATCACTCAACAAATTGCTACTTCTGCATGGTGAACCCTTCCAAACGTTGCACTGGCAAAAATGCACTGCCTGTAACGTATCCTTACATTCCTTTATCTATCGCCCCAGTACCACACTACCCTGAACTTCCTGTACCAACTCCTCCAGACAGAGCTCAACCACCTTCAGGAGAAAGCAGCAGGCCAGGCACTGAGGAAGACATTGAAGATCCCGATTTCTCTGCAAGATGTTGTTAGGTGCCTTGAAGTATGATGAGTACGGCTGGGAAGTTATTGGATATTTCAAAATGGTGTCATTCCTGATAGGCCTTCAAGATGGTTTTACAAAGTATCCTTGCTTTATTTGCCTTTGGGACAGGCAGGACTGGCCTCAGCGTACAGAGTTCTCTGTGGGGAAGAACAACGTAAAGTAGGAGCCACCGGTGGACCCGCGCAAGGTGCTGATGTGCCACTACACATCAAGTTGGGGCTCATAAAACAATTTGTGAAGGCTCTAGATAATTTAAGATCTTTTCCCTAAGCTGTATGAAGCAAAAATCAAAACTGATGTCTTCGTCAGACCACAAATCAACAAGATTATAGAGTGCAGAAGCTGAATAGGAAGGAGAGAGCAGCTTGGAACAGTTTTGTCTCAGTGGTTCACGGCTTCCTAGGCAATCATAAAGATGAAAACTATGCACAACTGGTTCAGACTCTGATAAAGAACTATGCTGCAAAGGGCTGCAGGATGTCACTCAAAATACATATCCTTAATGCTCATCTTGATAAGTTCAAAGAGAACATGGGAGCTTATTAAGAGGAGCAAGGCGAGTGCTTTCACCAGGACATTATGAACTTTGAACACCGTTACAAAGGACAATATAACTAGAACATGATGGGCGACTATAATTGGGGATTGATTCGTGAAACTGATTTGCAGTAAAAAAAACACACACTTCTAAACAGGTTTTGGTAATCTGTGTAAATTTGCAATGCATATAGTGTTCTAAGTCTGACTGCATGAATGAGAAGATGCAAAATCGACTGTTTCTATAGTGAAAATGCATCACTTTCGTTGCCATGGTCACAGAAGCGAAGTGTATGATGAACGTAAACAATTTAGCATTTGTTTTAGACATAAGCAATTGGAATATAACACTAAAAGGCTGGGAACAAAACATTACGTAGTGTAATCCTTTTGAATGTGACACTGTTCTGATGACCAAAGCAATTTTTGCACTCAGCGGCTTTATTTATTATTCTATGATGGCATGTTCTAGTCATTGCCTAAAAGAGATCCTCCACCCCCATTACTTCCTGGAGTATTCAAATATGTCATTTTCCCATTTGTTCTGAAATAAAAGGGTGTCCTGTGATGTCACTTACCCTGTACATCCATAGCTGCATTTCAGGCCTGCAACACATTCATCGTGCCGATGGTGTAGTGGTTAGCACTTTTGCATCACAGCTTCAGGGTTCCCTGTGTGGAGTTTGCATTTCCTCTCCTTGTCTGTGAGGGTTTACTCTAGGTGCCCCAGTTACTTCCCACCTTCCAAAGACATGCATGTTATGATACTTGTTGTTTCTAAATTTGCCCATTGGTGTGTGAGAGTGTGTGTTAGTGTATGTGCCCTACTATGGATCAATCCCCTGTCTTGGGTTGTTCCTGCCTTATGCACTGTGTCACCTAGAATTAAGCAGATGCAGTTAAGAATATTAATAAATTAATACATTCCAAAAAGGTTTTAACAGTGGTAATTTAGGGCTATTAAAAAAGAAAAACACAATAAAAACAAACTAAATAATGATCTGATGTTAAACAGGTTATGTCAGCAGGTTATTGCAATCATGATTTGGTATAGAATCTTTGTTCAGCAAATATGGAGGATGTCCAGTTTGGCAACAAATGTGTAAGAAAACTGTGATGCTCAAAGAAGATTGAAAGGGATTTGCATAGAAAAAGGACTTTCGAGTCCTTTTGCTATACCATTCAACTCTTTGGAATGTATTACAGGGCTGAAATGCAGGAATAAATGTATAGTTACAAATGAAAAAAACCCACATAAAATATATTTGGTCCATGAAATAAAAAATATGAAATAAAAATAAAAAACAACTTTTTAACATTTTCTATTCCATCATAAAATTATTTATAATTTAGGGTTGTACAATGGAGCAAGGAAAGAATAAATAGTACTGCTTTATATATGTACAGAATATATGTAATGTCGGGGCACCCGTGGTCTGTTGCACCCCTGGTGTACTGTAAATCCACAAGTAACCTGAGAAGCACAGAGACTCATGAGCCTCTGGCGAGGAAGCATAAAGAGATACACCTGGAATTACTGTGTTGGGAAACTGAACATCTGGGAAATGTACAGCTGGAACCAACTCATATGTTTGCCTTATGTGTGATCCTCAGACATTAAGCTCTCACTTGGACTTGCGGTACCATCCTCCTTGGGCATCACACAGTGCCTCCCGTATGAAGGCATCACATGAAACTTCAGTGCCAGGAGACCAAACACAACTTAAATTCAGCTTATATCTAGGGATATAAACCAGTGTGGTTCATCACTGAGAACCATGGATCTACTGAGCCATTATTTCATGTCCTGTCTTTTGTGGGTATAGGTTTTAATTGAGTTGCCAAGTTGTGTCTCTTTTCAATATTTCCTGGCACCATAGGTCCAGGTGTATGTCTGTGTTACACTTTGCAAAAGGCTTTCTAGTTCTTCTCAGTATGGGGACTGGGTCGGGGTCCCCACATTAAAGAAAATACCTCTGAGCGGGTACAACTGGTCTGTTGGATGTGCAGTAGCATGCATTTACCGAGGTTGGCTCTGTATCTCTGTTAAGCAGAATATAGCTTTATTAAGGATGCCACAGTCTGACTCTGTCCAATGCAGCAGCCAGGGATGCGATCTACACAGTGTATGGAGGGTTACCTTCAAATGAATTTCACTGCAGATTATACAATACATGCTGCTAATATAATTTGTATAAATTTTAATTGCAATGCTCAAAGTTACATATTTTAAATGATTACTTCAAAATAGTCTTACATATTCAATGCATACAACAGCTAATGTGTATGAATGTGAACTGTTCCTTTAAATTTCAGGACAAAAATGCACTCCTGCCAGCAACATTTCAGAGCAAATAATCTAGTCTCTAATCAATTGAAGTAATCTCCAAGCAATCAATTTAAGTAACTTGGTGGATCTTTAGCATGTTATATACAGTTCTATATAGTACACACAGTATACTGTATACAGTATACAGTACATACAGTATACTGTATACAGTATACAGTACATACACACACACACACACACACACACACACACACACACACACACATGGACACACACTCTACAGTTTCAGAATTTCACTTTCAGGATTTCATACATAAAGTCAGCAATCCAAACCTGAGGAGTTACAATAAATAAATGCCTTTATTACTTATCATTACATCCTTGACATGTAAGCTCACCTGACTAATGACTGTATTGTCAAGTCCAATACAGTGAAAATTAATGTAGCACAATCATTAACTCATGTAGAAGCCTTTGAACAATACAGAAATAATGTTACACTATTCCAAATCCATATTTATAGAGATAATTTGCTCTGTCTATGATTGCAATGTACTTATTTTATTTAATTAAAAACCCAAATAAATGAATAAGCAGAATTTAGTCTATGAAATATAAGAATGGGAATGGCATGCAATACACATGTTAACCAACCACTCTATACAGTAGATGGGGATACAGATTGTATACTATAAAAAGGGGACAGATTGTATACTATTAATATGGATACAGATTGTATACTATAAAAAGGGGACAGATTGTATACTATTAATATGGATACAGATTGTATACTATAAAAAG
>JAVSBV010000097.1:3822148-3835954 GCA_033117975.1 Parotocinclus spilosoma
TAAACTGTATATATGGACACCATATGTCCATATATATATATATATATATATATATATATATATATATATATGGAATCTGATTAAAATATTCCTCACACTACATGAAATCTATCATTTACTGTAAATGTTACTATGGCAACAATAATCATTTTACTCTGGACAAACTGTGATGAGGAGTTAGCGATGGATTGGCATCTTACAATTGCTGTGCTTGTGTTTTTAATTTAAGTCAAAGTGTGCAGTTTTAGCCAACCGTATTTCAAATGTACCCACGTAGCGTTCTCGGAATCAGGCTTTATTTCCACAAAAACAACGCTGGCAAAAATCGTAACAGGACAGACCAGAGTCATAACCAAAAGCACAGCAAACAGTATCCAAAAGGGCTAGGCAAAAGACAAAAACAGAAGACAGGCACGGGTCGAAAACGGTAAGTACATACGATATAAACTAACTAGAAAGTGCTTAGAAACCAGGTAAGAACCAAAAGACTTAGCAACTGGAGTAAGTGAAGAAGGTAAATATATGTGGTGATTAATGAGTGAGCTGAATGTGATACAGGTGTGTGATGTCAATAAATGGGAAAAGGTGAACGTGTGCGTGCGTGGGTTGTGGTCTGCGAGCAGAGCGTGGGTGTGACAACTTTTCTGTCATTTATCCTGCTAATTTTGAAGCATAAAATCATTGGGCAATTCTCCATTGTAAAAAGCACTATATAAATTAAATAAATAAATACATTTGACTTTAATTGATCGAAAGCACAACGTTTTCATCGGGTAGACAGTGCAGGAGGTGTAGGCAATATATATCCAATTTCTTGAACAGAAATGTATTGGTCGAATTTTCAGTTACTCTGCAAACTGACCTATAGTGGAAAGAGTAAACAATTAAACATCCCAGAAAGTGTACCAGTGGACTTTGGATTGGCAATTTGGATTGGCTATGAAGCAGCACAATACTTTTCCACTCTTAGATAAGATAATTAGTAAGGCAAACCAGTCAAATTGAAGTTATTCTTCTGAGAGTCTGGCAGAACATACCTTGGCTGTAGTTCTAACACTTCTTACACTTTATGGTCAATTAATATATAAGTAAATAAGATGAGTTTGATGAAGGACTTCAGAGTGTACCTAATGTCTGTAACACACCACATAAAATAAACTCCAGAACATGACCCACTAACAGACAGGGAAAACTGTTTGAACTACCTTTAAAGTTGTCCCCATTTCAGTATAGATTATTTTATCTGAAACTTCTCATGTGGAATTGTGAAGATGCAAAAGGGTGAACGATCTGGGAAGTAACAGTTGTTTGTGTGTATTACTATGGCCATGTGTCAAATGACAGAACCAAGCATAGGTATATAACCAACCTCGTATATGTCTGGATTTTTCCTGTTATGTTTCGATGCAGAGCAAGGCTGAATGGGTTTAAAATGGAGGCCTGCGGTTAGATGAGGTTCAACTCATGAGGGAGATGACATTTTCATGCATGTTTGGGTAAAAGGTGCTGAAGATGTATGTCTGTCTACTTGATCAAACTGACAGAATGTAATATGTTCACCATACTACTAACAATCACAACCTCCTGCTGTGTCACTCATCGGTGCTGCTGATGATTGATGATTACATGTTTACAACAAGCCACCTTATGTTTAATGCTTAAATTATGTGGTATATCTGCATAGTACTCTCTCTCTCTCTCTCTCTCTCTCTCTCTCTCTCTCTTTTTCTCTCTTTGACATACTCACATTAGGACAGCAGTGCAAGGGTTAATGCTGCCAAGAGCCTTTGCCCAGTGGATTGTTTATCGACTGAGAGAGAAGGTCTTCTTTCTCTGGGCCAGTTAAGTCAGCGTCCCTTTTGTTTGACGCTGGCCATTTGAGGAAAGCTTATCCCTGACCTTCTGCCGCCGAGACTGATGACAAGGACAGCGCACACTAACCTTGACATTCAACGGGCTAAATGGCTTTTTCCACAAGCAGTCAGCAAACATGGAGACAGACAGCAAGAGCCCAAAAAGTAATGAATCTCTAGCTGGTAGGAACTTAGCAGAAACACACACTTTAAAGGAGAACCTCCCACTAGTGACAACTGTGCAGAACTGTGCGTGTGTGTGTGTGTGCACAGTGGTTAGCACTGTTACCTCATATCTCCCTGGCTTGATTTTGATTCCTGGCCCAGGACTCTGTTTTCCATTAACATTCCACCATTCAATTCAATCTATAGTATCACAACGTGAGTGAATCTGTATGTGCATGTGTGTATAGCAAATTTGCGAGTATGTCTTGCAATACCCTGTTTAGAACTGGTTTCTACCTTGCATCCTGTGCTCCTCTTAAGGCCTGGGTCCCCAGACCATGAATTGATATAAGCAGGTATGAAAATAAACACATGAATGAATGGATAAATAGCTAGATGTGGCATCCCATGTACATAATGTGTTATGTACATATAATAGTTGTTGGAAACCCAGAACATTGGAAAAGACCCTGGGAATAATACACGAAAAAAAAAGAAATTATGCTTAATTAGTTATTAAGCCTTCTCAATACTGTACACTTATCGAAGTGGCTTGTATTGTGTATTGTGTATTTGTATTGTGAGTTCAATGTGGTTCTTCTTCCTTATCATGTTTGTCCTAAGTTCTTGGCTTCTTCCCAATGATGGAAAAAATCGTGCCAAAAACAAGTGACATTTAATCAAAGGACATATAAAGTTTACAAACTGGCAAACCCTAAATATTCACCATAAAGGCACTGTAGATCAAACTGCAACAAACCAGGATGCGTATGTGAGTGTGATGGTCTGGAAAGTGAGTGAATGTGTGTGGGACTGATCTGAATCAGTAGCTGCAGAGTACATGGGAGTTTTTAAAAGACAATTTGTTATAGTAAGCTGCATGTGTTATGAGTTGATTTGATTGACTGATTTAACAAATGCATTTTCTGTACCACAATTTTTTGCACAAGGCTACACAAACAGGCACATTAGGAATACAAGAAAACACTACAAAAGGGGTCGATAAAAGATTACTCACAAATGCTCTTTTTATGGTTGCTGTCATTGTTCTTTGTTCTGTGTCCCTTGCTTTCCCTGAGATAAGAGAGTGTCAGGTGAAAACAGTGCTAACCTTTATGCTTGTTTACAGTTGAGTAGCCGGACAAGGGTGTGACCGCTTCAAAATTTACTGCCCAGTTCACTAGATAGCTCTTATAAAGCTCCCCTCACCATTGCTGACCTACACTTTAGGGTCAGTAGGCAAGCTGGTAAAGATATACAATCATTTGTACATCCTTATTTATTGTTATAGCATTTAATAGATGCAATGTTCCTTGGTATCTTGCATTTGAGCTACGTAGGTGAATGGTAAAGTCTCTTAAAAGCCCAACCGTGCAGGGTTGTTTTGACTAGGAACATATATAAATTGAGCTAATTCACATATGAATGTGGGAGGACACTGATGTACACAGAGAAAACTCACACAGACATGGGGAGAACATGCAGACCCCACATAGTTAGAGTCTGTGTCAAAATCTCTGTAGCAGTGAGGTGATGTGGAGGATAACAATAATGAACCATTTAAACCACCAGATCATGAATCTATTCTAAAAGTGCAGTGAAAATGCACACTATTTATACACATGAAGATTACTGTACCACCAGAGATATAAAATATGATTTGGTTATCCCTTCTTTGCTAACAAAATATATAAGAACACCAGATATGATGAACATGAATATCATTTTGACCAATTAGCAATGACTTACACGGAAAACCTATAAAATAGGTTCTTAGGACTACAGCCAAGTAGCTAAAACTTTATTAGGTTCCTGGGATGGAAACAGCACAATGCATTAGTGGAAATATGAACACTGGAACAAAGTTATGTGACCACTGTAACAAGTTCTGTGTGTCGAAATAGTAAAATGACATTGATTATCAAAAGCGTTCCCATGCACAGCAACATAGCCTTTCCTGGGTATAATAAGGCTCATTGCCAGCCCTCATCTGCCTTGCCACCCATGAGGCTCTCCCTTATGACCTTGTCGCTATTGCGAGGTGGTAGATTAAATACTGGTTACTACATGGCAAGAGAGCAGACGAGGGTGTCCTGGCAAGCACAGAAACACACTCATGCCATATAAACACATTCCCACTACACCTCCTATCCTTTACTGTAACTTAATCAAGGTAGGACATGCCAGAGTAATGTGTGTGTGTCCATGTTTATATTACCTTTTGTGGTCCAAATGTTCCCACATGCATAAAAGAATCATTATAATCAGAATAATTTTTGACATTTGTCTTCCCCAAAAATGTTAACGACTTTCTTTTGAATTTCTTTTGAATTTGCTTAACTTACTAAGGTTAAGGTTATGGTGGGATAATTGTAGAAGGTATTAGCTACAGTAATCATTATATAAGCCCAACAAACAGTGACACAAATGGTGTGTGTGTGTGTGTGTGTGTGTGTGTGTGTGTGTGTTTCTTTCTATCTCAGTCAGTCTGCGTGTCAGGGGTCAGTTATTTCTCTTCATGCAGCCTTGGCACTGAGGTTTCAGTGCTCCCTAACCCAATGGACAGCTGCTTCACCCTCCCAAATACATCATCTTGTCTCCTACCTCTCTCTGGATACTTTACTACCTTCCTCCTTTCCTGTAGTGAGAGAGGACTAGGGAGGGACATGATGCTGTATGTGTATACAGTGAGTTCTTGTCCAGCAGAGGTCAATAGTTGTAGCAGAACTCCTTCAGAGTCTGGCAAAATCTCTTCCACTAGTCACTCCTATGTCAGGTTTTTGGACAGCTGTAAAATAATAAATTTTTTAAGCATGACAGTGAATTAAGGTCACATTCAGGATTTGCCATAAACCATGCCAAAGCTTGGAAAAATCAGCGTTCAGTACAACTAGAATGTCTTTGTCTAAATGGCGTGTGTTGTTCTGGGTGTAAAAGAGTGGCCCCCGAGCGCAGGTGTGTGACCTTTGAAATGGCCTGCATTATCAGCAGGGTTTTGTCAGCCTTCCACTCTGTCAGTAAGCTATAAACACCACGCAAACGGGTTAAACAATCACCTTAATGTAATGCTGTTTACCTCTAGTGGGAGTAAATTATTTCACCCAAACTGCAGCCTAGTTTTCAAATAAAAATGCCGCCTTATCACTGACACAGCCATGTGAACCAGCTTTTACTGTTGACTGATGACTCATACTTTTACAGGGCTTTCTGTTTTGGACTGCATTTTTTAATTCCTGAACTCTGCTCACCTGTACATTTTCTTAATTGCTATGCTGCATGTAACCTCTGTAATTGGCTGCCTTATTGCTTCACTTTACTGTACAAATGTCTAGACAGAAGAAGTAAAATATGCGATGAACAGAGATGGACAGTTTGGTTGGGTGTGAAGAAGAGAAGAAAATAATTTGCAGACAGTTCCTCCCCTTAGATTATTATTGGTTCTGAACATTTTGATGGTTTGTTTATACCTTAGAGTCCTGGTTACAAAGGCACATTTTCCAAATAGGCAGTGTATTAAAAACTTTCTACATGTTTTACCAAAGATAAAACTGGGTCGTTGTCCTTAGATCAAAAACAGCAGCCCTATTATGAGTATTCTGAATTAATTCTGAATTCTGACAAGTTCATCACCTCACATACTACTTTAAACAGTTACACATAACCTCCTATCTACTTAGCCCCATGGAATTCTTCCCTCTTTTTTGCTATAACTCGTTTTTATTTTTGCGAGTCCATATACAGTTATATCAACATTGCTGTAAAGGAGTCCTTTATGCATACACGTCAATAAACTAAACTAAACTGACTAAGGGCATTACAGTGGTTCAGATCCTGACCTGGGTGCTGCCTGTGTGGAGATTCCATGTTCTTTCTTGTGTCTGCACAGTTCTCTGGTTTCCCTGGATAGGATTTGGTACGAAAAGTGAGAAACTGATTGAAGATGATTTCTGGATGAACCCAATAGGTTTAATGTTTTGTCTGATCAACTTTTAAATAAATTATTACAATTATGCATTTAACACCTGCAACACATTTCAAGTAAATGTTAGGACAGTGCAATGCGTGCAAAAACGATGGGCAGAGGATCTCCTCTTAGTTTGTCAACAAATGTGTGAGAAAATTATTGAAATGTATAACAACAATGTTACTCAAAAAGAACTGGAAGGTTTTTCCAGATTCCAGCACTAACTTTTTACTGATTTGACTTCATGTGGTTGATATATTCAGGGGCGTCCCTGGTAAAAATGTAATCTTAAAGAAATAAATTGTTGCTCTAAAATCTCACTGTACTTTTTTTAATTAATATTGACAGACGTGAAAATTACCATTGAACGGGTGCACTGACCCAGCCCCATACCAAGTCAGACCCTGACTTATGGATGTCTGGAAAACACGGTATACATTTAAAAAAAAGTTATAATTTATTCATTATTTAGTTATAAATATTGAGTCATCTGACCACAGTACACATTTGCACTGTGTGATGGTTCATCCTAGATGCCCCTGAGCCCAGAAGAATCGAAAAATGGATGCAAAGTGCTCTGGAACAAAGACGATCAAGACTATCAAGTCCAAAAGCCAAGGTCTTTCATGGTATGGGGCTGTGTCAGTAAATCAGAACTTATTCTGAAACTTGGAAACCTTTCTTTGAGAAATATTACATGAAAGGCTTTGATGAGCATAGATATATACAGTCCGTAGCTTGTGTAAGATTGTAAATTAAAACACAATTATTTTCCAGGGTTTACTTGATCTTCACAGGTTACCACTGGAATCCTCTTCGACTGCTGCATGATGACATTACAGAGCTGGTGGATGTTAGAGACCTTGCGCTCCTCCAAATTCTGCCTTGGAATGCCCCACAGATGCTCAATAGGAAGTGGAGTGTAAGACATGCTTGCCCTATTACTTTAGCCAGGCAGTAGTCAAATTGGATATGTGTTTGGGGTCATTATCATGTTGGAATACTGCAGCCCAGTTTCTGAAGGGAGGGGATCATACTCTGCTTCAGCATGTCACAGTATATGCTGGCGTTCATGGTTCCCTTAATGAACTGTAGCTCCCCACAGCCAGCAGCTGATGCAGCCGCAAACCATGATATTCCCACCAACATGCTCGACTTATCTTCAGTGTTGTCCCAGGAAAACAGGAAAATATTTACTAACATATTTACAAAATGTGAGGTGTATACTGAGGTATACATATATTGAGATACTGAGATACCATATATATATATATTTTTTTCTTGAGCATATATATATATATATATATATATAAATATGCTCAAGAAAAAAATATAGGTATGGTTATATATTGCAATATATCGTAAGCAGTGTATATATATATATATATATATATATATATCCCACACACAGACACATATATCCACACAAAAAATGTCTTAAAGCAGCACAAAAATTCTGTGCTGTCCCCTGATGTTTCTCTTTCTGGGTCTTGCCGTGTAGGTTCCTGTTCTGAGTTTAATGTGTTTGTGATATAAACCAGCCCCCGGGCCTCGTCTCTGACAAGGCCAGCAGTGTGTTTACTCTATGCTGTTGAATCTCCACACTGGTCAGAGTGGGGTCAGCAGGAGGCCAGGCCACTCCGCCCCATAGCACTGCTATTCATCTCTGTCACTCCGCAGCCAACCACACTACATGCTCCCTGTATCCCCTCTTGCTCTCTGGTCAAAGTGTGTCTGCTATCTCTGTTTATTGTCTTTCCATTTTGCTATTTTAAAATGTCTGTATGCTTTTACTCTACCTTTTTCAAAACTCATATGCTGAACTTTCAGGTAAATGTGAAGCCACAATTAACATTTTTGAGACAATATTTATATATAAAAATAGGATACTTGTGGAAACTGTTTTTATGATAAAGTGTGAAACCACCATGATCCTAAAAGGGATAAGCTATTACACACAATTAAGTGTGAAAACTGGGCCATTCTGATTGCATTTACCACCTCACCTGACACAATGCTCATGATGCTCAAGTTAACACACAGTGATGGTTTAACAGAATGCATATGCCTCTGGTGTGCTCTTGGCCTTACTAAAGGATGGGAAACCTGCTCTTCTTTATTTTGTGTGTGGGAATGCCAGCTCTAGCGGCTGTGAACAGTGGATTGAATGGGGTGAGCTGTCTGGGTCAGTTGTTTAGGGGCAGATTTGACCATGACCTTGCAAGAAATTAGCCCACACCCCTCCCCTTTCTCACCCCCCTAGGTGTCTCAGGAGCCGCAAGAATCCTCTCATGGGCAGTGCAACTGTGCTCTTTCTCTCCAGGAGCTGTGGATTGAAACCCATTATAATCAGCTCACATGCAATTCAGATGAGCACTGCAAATCCAGCATGAAATTAAATTTAAAACTTGGACCGCAACATTTTTCTCTTTTCTGATTTTTTGCCAGATAAAACCAGTGCAAGTGTTCAGCGACTGTCTGAGAGTGTCTGTGTGTGTCGTATTTTTGCTCTCTTTGTATTTCATAAGAACCATTTAGAAAAGGGGATTTAGAGATATAAAACCCGCTGTTAAGTATTTATTGAATACAGCAATAACAAAGATTTAACTGCTTTGATAAATATTTAGTTGTTTAAATAATTTGTTCATTACCCCTATAACACCACCACTGCCAACCCCCAGTAATAATAATAATAATAATGATAATAATAATAACAATGCTGTTCTAATTCTATATGATTTTGTTCTAAACAAAGTTGATCTGGACATGCTGCATCTCTTAAGAGCATGCTCACTGTAGGCGATCAAATAGGCAAGTAAATTATTTGATCAATTCCAAATAAACCAAATATAGTATTTGTGATATCACTGTGTCACGGCATGGTTTATTTTATTTATTTTCATGGCACTAGAGAAAGAGAACACTAGTTTGTAGTTGTCTATAAAGTGTGTTTACTTTAAAAGATGCCACTGCTCCAAATGATAGCAAATATCAGAGGTATTGTCTGTTTTGCTGTGATCATGCTTCCACGCACAAAAAGCAGTGCATGGTACTCTGCTACTTATTGGACTGTAAATAGCCAAAATATCTCCAAGCTAAAGAAGTTATTAGTCTGTTGGGGTGTCTTCTTCGGTAGGTAATGCTGTCACTCGAGGTATCGTTAACATTTTCATTTTTGTGGAGCCAACCTCTTCAATGTGCCTGAGCATGGTTCAGCATTCTGCACCCAGGCACAGCACAGTGCAATCACACTAGTTAAACAAGCAAAGCTTATTGGGCCAAACATGCATGGGCATGGTACAAATAATCTGGATTAAGTATGCAATAAAATCACCCTTAAACTTTAAGCATCTTTGATCATTTTGTTTAGTCTCCACTGTAGTAGAAATCATTTTAAAAATGTAAGCGTACCAGAAAGTAGGAAATATTTCCTGAAGGAAACCAGGTTGGTACAGAGTTTAGTGCTGTTGCCTCACAGTTCCTGGAGGCTGCCTGTGTGCAGTTTGCGTGTTCTCACTCTGTCTTCTGTGTTTTCTCTAGATAGTCTTTCCTCACACATTTCAAAGGCATGCATTAGGTCAACTGATATCTCCAAAGTGTCACAGAATGATTATGTGTGCATATGACCTGCAATGGACTGGGGCCCAGAGGTGAATACTTATTGGTTAGGTTAGATTATTATTATTATTATTATTATTATTATTATTATTATTATTATTGCTCAGTTGGCCTAAGGGTGATGAGACAGGTCAGGAGGATCATCTAGCACTGCAGTAGTACCCCCTAACAATGTCTGTGAACCATCGCCCAGGACATGAGTTTTTTAATTTTTTATTTATGTTTACAAATATAAAATTCTTCTTATAATTTTTTTTTATTATTGTTATTACTTTTAAACCAGGCTTATACTCAAAGGACCTCTCCCCATGGCACAGAAAGTTTGTGTGGAAGTTATGTCTATCTTTGGCTTTGCCTGTGTTTGTGTGCGTGAGAGTGCTTGTGTCTGCGTGTGTGTATGTCTGTGTGTCTGTGTGTGTATGTGTGTGGGTGTGTGATAGGAAGATGGTGATTGAAGAACAGATAAAAAAGATAGTGAGAGAGACTATCAGTGTTCTGCATAACCCAGCCACCAGGCGTTTGGATCATAAGATCAGGCATGGGGTCTTCAGCAGACAGACATATTTGGGCATGCTTCTTATAGCCGCTAGTGCTCTGTGCTCTCTGGAAAGATTTATGATCAGCCGGCTGGCCGTGGCATGATGGTGACTCTGATAATTAAAGGGGCCATTATTTGTGTGCTGCATATGCAGAGCAGGGCAGCAGGAAAGGTCATGGTGAGGCACTGAGGAGGTCTGTCGTTCGTCACCTCTCCCAGGAGAACCAGGTCACCCCTCCTGATAGTGCCTACTCTGCTGTGCATGAGCTCCATTTCAAAAGGGAAGGGGGGTTGGTCTTTCAGAAGGACAAGGATATTTATTTATCACTTTTCAGTAATGTTCTGCAACAGGAAAAGTTAAGGGACCAAGATAAATTGACAGACCAACAATTGAGTTGAAATGTTATTTTTCACCCTATGTCCCTCCCACAGTACACAAGGATGCCTCTATTGTCCTCCCTTGGTACACCTCACTGCCTCTGCCACCAAGTCACATGGCACCCTCTATCAGCTCTGCCCTGAGGATATCTAGGTAAAAAGTACAGAGCATGGCTCATCTGCTGTGGCCTAGCAAGGAAACCATGTGGCTGTTACAAGACCCTTCGGTTCAATATATAACATCTGCATGTCAAGAAATAACCTGATTGTAGGACATGTAAATAAATCCATAAAACTTGAACTATAACACTGACTATGTGCTGGCTTTATGTACAGTTGATGTAGATATAGTAGCAGCATGTGGCACCTCCCTGACCAAGCATCACTCACCCAGCCCTGCTTGTAAACAATCAAATGTCCTACACCAAAGAACCAGCACTAGTAATAATCAAAAAAGGGCAGAATAAGGTGGCAGAAGTCCTAGCACACCTCAATCAAATTACACGAATGCACAATGAACATGTCACCCTTGGATGTTTTCATTTGCATAAAACAATTACCCCATGGACAGTAGGTTCAATGTCGTCTAGACTCCATGCTTCATGTGGTGTCATCAGCCAGAGACACACTAGACTGACTATAAATTAGCAATGAGCTGGGCCTAGCCAAGACACATTACAGTGGTTATAAACCATGAGAATTTATTTAAATAGATAATGCACATGCAAATCTCTCCTGGCTGGCATGGCAACCATCTTGATAGAGGGTATGTAAAGAAAGGGCAGCTGAAAGCAGGCATGTGGGAAGAGATAGATATAATGAACCGTGACACCTTATTAGTGTAAACACTGGACATGTATTAACTTTCAATGTAAAGGAAACAGCAGTCCTGACCCTGTAACTCTGATGATTATAAATTCTTGCAGAGGTTTGGAATTAATTATTTTGAATAGTCACATCATTGACCTGTTTGCATTTCTGTAAAGTTAGCAGTTAAGGTTCGCTTGCATAACTATTTAGGGCCTTTCCAAATGTATTCAACTCAAGCAGACTGAGGCACTGCACTGTACAGGAATTATATAATGATTTGATTTTGCATCAGTCTAATTATTCATGTGCTCATGTAAACAGCATAGTGTAGTTATTTACACTGGAATTATCAGATTCAGTAATCACAATATTCAACGTGTACACACAGATTTCTTTCATTATATACGACTAGCAGCCCACATGAGACATGACTTACACAAAGCAACTAAAATATACTTCTAGGTATATAAAAACTATGCATTTAGTGTGTGACTGTGTGTATGTGCGTGTGTGTGCCCTAAGATGGATTGGCAGCCTATCTAGGGTTGGTCTTGCCTTGCTCCCAGAGTTGCTGGGTGAGCACCGGCTAGTCTGTGACCCTGTGTGGATTATGGATGGATGGATGGTTTTATATATATATCATCAATAAAAACATATAAACTGAAAGTGTCTTAGAATATACATTGGGATTTGTGAGTTATTAATGGCCTTGCTTAGTGGCCCAGTAGTGACAGCTTGGCAGAGCTGGGACTTGTACCATAGTCCTGTACCTTAAATGATGTCCCTCAGTACATGTGCATGTGCATGTAATGTAACCCCCCACTTTTCTGCGTCCTTCTGGCTTCTTGTGCCATCCATTTAAACGTATCTAAGAAATAAGTAGCATAAGCAGTATGTCATCTAAATTACTAAACACCTTAATGTCCACATATTCCACATTGTCAATACAGCTCTACAAGCCAGATTTGCCTTCCGTGATCAGTACAGTCAGTATGCTTTACAGAGGTATTTAGAAAAAAGAGAAGTGGGGGGGGGGGTTAAGGACTGCCATACTAAGCCAGCCCCCATAAAGACTAAGACACAAAAATGCTGTATATTTATCACTCAACCGATTTGAGCTGTGTTTATTTGAAATCCAATCTGACACTCCAGTGAGTATGTGTTTGTGATCAATGTATAATGCAGACTGTAATGGCTAAGTGTATAGAAATGTAAATCAGAAGAGCAGACAATTTTGTGAGTGTGGGAGTTGTGTTTAAAGCTCAGAGATTAAAAAAAAAAGTATTTATATGTACGCAGATGAGCTTTCAATGTCTGTGAATTCTTATTGAACTAGACAAGGAAGAGCCTCACATTTGAGATCCAGCTTCATAATTGCTTGATTTATATCTAGCTTCCCTTGTCCTTCATTTTTGTCATAAAAGTTATACTGGGTATCTGTGTATATATAACAGCTAGTAAATGTTATTAGTAACAGTTTGTGATTTGTTTCTAGAAAACGTCTGCCTTGATGGGTTTACCTTTCAGGCCCGCATGGCCCTCAAATGTCCTCTGCCAGGTTCAGCATTACATCTGCCATGGTGAGATTTTACAGTGGATTCTTAATCTGTATAAACAAAGCAGGCAATAGGGGTTGTTTCTTTTTTTCTACAACGCACCCCCATCATCAACTTTTGGTCTTTATAGTTTGCAGACCATGTTTCATGAATGTGTCCTTGAACTTGTCCATCTCTCATCGCCCCTCCCCTTTTTACAGGCCCCCATTTCCATCCATTACTGCACCATGGCACACACATGGAAGCATACACCCTCCTTCAGGTCACTGAGTGAAAGAGTGAGTGGACGGCACAGCTGATTGAATAGGCTAATTAAAACAGAGCCATTTCTATACTGAATGACTGAATGGTGACTGACAAACAGTGAATGGCAAAACATCATATAGAAATGCAGTGCCACATCCGGACCAGTGTCCAAAGATGAACGCTGAGCACAGACAAAAGTACAACAATAAACAAAGGACATAAAGGTGAAAGGAGAGCCCCCAATTTCTCCCAGAGAGACACAAAAAGGCAGACAAGCAGAAAGGGAGAAAGACAGGCTCTCTTGTAGGACACCTGGAGATCTGTATGCATGCAAGTAGTGGCCAGTCATTGTGAATCAAGGGGAATTTAATCAATGTCAGAGCTCAATCAATATTTAGTCCCATGTGTCTTTCCATTCCTGTCCTGCACTTGGTCTAACCTTCTTCACTCCTGCATTACTAGGATTTTGCCATATGGGTCAATATACACCAAACAGACACTGGCCTTACTACAGAGTATTCCCAGTCCCTTTACAAAATGAAAAGAAATATGTAAAGAAATTAGATACTGTACATTTCAATTCAAATTTATTTGTATAGCACTTTTTACAATGGAGCATTGTCTCAAAGCAGCTTTACAATCTTATATTATCTTAAAAGGCCAATCCCAAGTTGAGCA
>JAVSBV010000097.1:3843725-3869129 GCA_033117975.1 Parotocinclus spilosoma
AGAAGGGGGGATGCCACACAGTGGTAAAAATGGCCTTGTCCCAACTTTTTTGGGATTTGTTGACGCCATGAAATTTGTAAACAACATATTTTTTCTTAAAATGATACACTCTTTCAGTTTAAGCTTTTGATCTGTGATTTGTGTTCTATTCTGAATAAAATATTAGATGTTGGCACATCCACATCATTGCATTCATTTTTTATTCACAATTTGTTTACTGTCCCAACTTTTTTGGAATCCGGTTTGCACACAAACATTTTTTATAAAAGAGTATCTGCAGATTTTGGTATCCATACAGAGCTCTAGTGGATATGGAGCATGGCCTGTATTTTCAAATTTGGTCTACTGGCACCACTCAAAAAAATAGACTGAACTTTGAAGCCAGCACATTTAAAATTCTAAGCTGTACTAACAATTACTCAAAAAACTCGCTCTCACAGTCAAGGTTTAGTGCATTTAAAATCTTCTTGTTATATATTTGTCACTGTTGACTATTTTAAATTACTGTTGTTATTTTTGACTTTTTTACGGCTAATTAAATGCAGAAATGCATCACTGGCTGTTAGCATAAGCATTGATGACGTTAACACAGTTAGTATATTAGTGAAAGGATTCAGTGAAACCTTTAGAGCAACTCAGCACTTTCTGGCTTGTACAGCAAATTGCAGAATTTACGCAAATGAGGCATTAAGGGCCAATCAGCATCACTTAATGCAGTCAGCCTGCTGAGAGTGATGCTGCATCAGGCAATAGAATTGGTTTTAACCATGGTCTTCATCAGCAGAGCATGCTGGCCTCATTAGTAGAGCTCTTATAGAGATGAGTCCATAAAGATGGCCCTCTTTTGCAGTTCCAGCAGGGAGTACGGAGGAAAGTGCTGGAGTGAAGCCCTGGCATGTCACTCACCATGAACACTGCTCCAAAAACCACCCAGAGAGAGCCGCCTGTCACCATCTTCCAGTCAAGCCTGCCAGTCTCCATCAGCATGTATGTGTGTGTGTGTGTGTGTGTGTGTGTGTATGTGTGTGTGTGTGTGTGTGTGTGTGTGTGTGTGTGTGTGTGTGTGTGAATAAACGAATGTAAGAGAGGCTGTCCCTCTTGCTCTTCTCTCTCTGCAGTGCTAAATGCTACACACTAGTTCAGCAATCTTGATGCCCCAGAGAATGCACTCTGCTAGGGCAAATATACACAATTGTTTTAGAATTAATATTTGCCTTAATTACAATAATTCAATATGTAAAATTTGCTGATAGACAACTGAAGGGACACCGACAGATACTCAGATGATCATATTACATCTGCAGAATTAGACCATGAATGGTGTATGGTCAGCCTGAACAATGCAACTTTTATACCAAGAACACCAAGAACATGCTGGAATTAATTGATTGCTTTTTAAAAATGCAATATCATCTTGGAAAAAGTGATGCATTCACTGAATATGAAAAAGGGAATAGAGATGTGCCCCTAACAACAGAAAGCATGAGGATAAGGAGAAAATGTAGAGAAAGAAAAGCTGCTAGGTAAATGTGCTTTATTAAGGCAAGCACGAGGCATGTTGCCATGACCAGGTCTATATTTAAAGCAGGTCACCTTAAACCTAGCCCTGCTGCTGCTGCTACTGCTTCAATGACAGCCACAGTATGAGAGACTGCAGTGATATCTGGATTCACTGTGCACACACATTCACCGGGTGAGAAAGATAGAGAGAATAAGCTTGGCAGACATCAGAGAAGCACATGTGTGAATGATATATGTATATATGTAGAGCGCATATGTTCTATGCAGCTGTAGCAGAATGGTATAGGCACAGCAAGTTGGGATGCAGGCAGTCAGAAAAGGCGACAGTGCAGCCCCTCCACAAGCCTTCATTCTGTTTTAAACAGCCAGCTTTGGACTTCTACATGTCTACCATCTTATATGAAAAGCATTTCTATTCTTAAATGGTACACTGTATGTGTACCTCAGCAATTTAAAAAATGAGGGAGAAAGCAAAAGTGAGATGACGGGCCAGGGAAGGAAAGATGACATGAGGAACAGAAGACTGACTGGGCTCTTGTAGCAGGATAGAATTTGGAAAATTTCATCAGTTCATTTGCCTTTGGAATATGCCAAAACCTTTTTCTATTTCTCTCTCTCACATTCTCTTTCGCCTTGACCTAGATTCACTGCAAAAGAGTGGCACGTCCGCGTGGCCAGAGAGCGGCCGGCCGCACTCGGCAGCTCAAGTGTCTATAAAATATGACTCCCCATCTCCAAATAAGAATAATGAAAAGCAGTGGCATGACAGATTGGACATAGATGAGATTGCTGCTCTGACTATATGCATGCGCCGCTCACTGGCTTTGCATCTGAAATGGAAAAAGGGTGGGCAGGCGGGTGTCATGCTGTCGCCTCTGATACTATGGGGATATGGTCCTCCACCCTTTCACTCAGAGCAGCCCAAGCACTCACACTCACATAGCCACACACCATGCAAGATTGAACATCGTCTGGCCTATGACCGTATCTCCTTTCAGCACATGGAAATGCTGGTGTCATCTCTCCAGGCTTCGGGCATCACAGAGAATTTTTGCATACTTTATGGAAAATTGTATTTCTTCTCAAGTATTTGTAGCTAAATAGTTGAATAAACATAATGTTAGAAAATCGGGCTTGTTAGAGTCTGCATCCCAGCACTTTGTAGAGCTAGGTAAATTAATTAGAGGTGCTGAGAGCCAGCGATTATGGGACAGGAGGATCAGTGGCAGCGGCTGCCAAGATGGTGGGTGGCGTGGCATCGTGCCATCAGGCACATGTAAACACCTGTTACTGCTCTATGTATCTGGGATGTGTGTGCATGCTACATGGCATAAATCATCTGGTACAATCATGTCCAACATTAAATCAAACTACAGGGCTTCATGAGACATTCATTCAGTATAACTCAAAAATACCCTGCTATGTTAACATCAAGTGCTTGGCCACTGATGAGTGCATGCCATGTCAGATGCTATATGATTTTTCACACCATGGGAATTCTGACTGATGTGAGTTGATGTTATTATGTTGGGCCATGGGCATCAGGGGAAGAAGGAAAGGTCACTTGTGATCATTTGTGACCTAATAAGAGAGCTCCTCAACCAGCAAATGCTCCCCTGATGTGACACTTGGCAGATATGTCCAAACAGGCATACAGAACACCCACAATCACCCCCCCAACACACACAAAAACAAAATACACACACAGACACACACACATATGAATCTATTTCCACTTATTAGTTAGATTGGTCATTACATCTACTAGAGCTACATCTAAACTCCCTAACTGACATATCTATTTAAAAAAATAATCAGTACAATAATTGAGTGAATGAATATACCATAGTACTTTCCACCCAGAAAACAAATTTCACCTTTTTCAAGAACTGAATCTAAAAACCATTAACTACAAACTTGTAAACTTTCATCTTAGATCTTAGATCTGGAGACTGAAATCACCGAAATTTCACCATTCTGATAAAGGCAGCAATTTGCAGTGTACAAATGATGCAATATTGAAATTATGATATGTTTTTTGCAAACTACATGTTTATTTAAGTACAGAGACCACTCAGAAGTCCTTAGGTATGTATTTTTACTAAATGTTACTACTGTGTATACTGTAGCTAGACAATTGAAGGTTTTGCATAAATGGTAATGATATTTAAATTATTGAAATAAATATAACAGTACTAAAGTACACTAGACTTAACTCAAGTTAAGTCTCAAGCTAAGTTATCATTTGTATAATTACAATTTAATATTAATAAGTAACATGTAACATTTACAATAGAACATTAGCAGGTTTTCCACCTACAAAGTTATTGTGAATTAAAACAAAAAGTAAAAAAAAATTGAAAAATGAAAAATGGAAAAAGTCAAACATTCGGAAAAAAGAAACAACAGAATTTTATGCTAAGACGAGGTGGAAAAGTTAGAATATCACTAAAGCTGATAAAGAGTTTTTCAAATAAACTGTCATGTCTCAAACAAAAAAAACCTTTGTTACTGTATGTGTTTTATTTTACCTACATCAGATCCCAGCAGGTTCTGGTTGGATTGTGTTCTTAGTCTATTGCTTATTTTGTACCACTCGTAATGCATGATGCTGAATGACACAATGCACAAACATTTCAGCCATGACACACCCGTAAAAGGATTGTAAATGGTTGTAAAGATTATTCCACTGAAACACTTTAATTTATGAGTTTAATTCCTCCATTCTTGTTTGTTTTGATGCCACCTATAATTGTGGTGGTCTACATCATCTAAAATTTCTACGCATGTCTGCAGTGGATGGACACTTGATTTAATTCACTTTTTTTCTGCCACAATTTGATAACTGCACATAACATTTGCAAAATATTTGGATGGAAACACAACTATTGTCTCAAAGCAGCTTTCAAGACATCTGTGTCCACATCTTCCATCAGCAAGCATAAGGTGACAGTGGAATGGAAAGAAATCAGAAAGAAAACTTGGAAAGATTCAAAATGGACCCTGCTTTCCCTGGACAGCCTAGAAGGTATACAGGTATAAGCTTTGTGCATTAAGAGTTGTGTACAAAATTGTGCTTCGCTGCCAAAAAGCAGCTGTCAACCAAGGCCCTGTGCAGAAGCTAAGGTGCCATCAGATAAATTTAAATTTAACTGGAGGGACCCAGCTAATCTCACTACTCTACACTGCTGGTTCTCTACATGGACAGTGGGGCAGATGGAGGGGGTGGGGGGAAGTGGGGGGTCAGTGATGCTGGTACAAGAAAGCATGTTGTGGTTAAGCAGAAATTAATCTGACATGACCCTGAGTAAAGCAGGTAAACAGAAAAGCTGCTTCGCCCCAGGGTTCCATATGGCAGTGGCTCGAGCACAGTGACCTGGTGGCTTCAGCTTCTCTGCTAGCAAGGGATGTTTTGCTACCTGCTGTCCTTTTTGCTCAGTTTTGTTTTCGCTGGCATCTCTCAAACTGTGACAGGCCATGGCTAAGTCAGGAATGTCAGGTTTACAGAAAAAGCACAGCTTGCTCCACCATACAAAATATCCACAGATTGTAAGAGAGCAGGACAGGGACTGGAGGAAGGGGGTGAGTGTGAGAGGTGGAGAAAAGAGAGAAGGAATAAGCATTTCCCAGTATATTGTCAGCCATATGCTGTTAGGACTCTGTGTCCTTAAGCAAAATCACTCAAATGATCTGAGGCTATAAACCGTGCAGTCACTGAACCAAAACCCTCAATTTAAAATGATTAATGTTTATATTCTACAGAAAGAAAAATTTAATATACATTTTTGAGTGAGAATTTATTCAGTTTAAAACTGCACTTACATATTCTATGGAATGTCATGTTATGTATAGCATGGAACCTCAGAAAGTTGCATAAATACCTTCATGTTATTTTATAGCAACATTGCAATTATGTTTACATTCAATTCTTTCAGTCATGGTATAGAGAAGAGTGAGCAGAATCTTAATGTTTTCATTGGCATTTTACGTTCCTTATAATCCTGAATAAGGATTGAGGAGTGATTTAGAATTAGAAATAATCATATAGAAGGACAAATGTGCCAAATATGCTAGAAGCACTCCAATGACATCACTTTTACATTCACATTTATTCATCTGTCAGCCGCGTTTTTCTTTACAGTACAATCCATGCGGCTATGACAAGAGCCAAGTTTGATGCAAGCATGAATATGTTTCCATTTCAGTAATAGAGTGAAATGGTTGTAGGCGGTGTGAAAGAAAACTTCAATCTAATGCCAAGATACCAGTGCGGAAAAATACAAGAATGGAAAAAAGAGGACCGAAACCAAATATGATAAACTGCAGAAGCTTTATTATTGTGGCAACAGTTTCTGGGCGATTTAAAAGATTCAAACAATCGATCAATCAATCAATCAATCAATCTATCAATTAATCAATCAACCAATAAACCAATCAATCAATCTAACTATCTATCTATCTATCTATCTATCTATCTATCTATCTATCTATCTATCTATCTATGCACTACTCACAAAAATTAGGGAATATAAGAGATCACCTCATGGGGTAGATTTCCACTCGTTATGTTTGGAGGAAGAGAAAAGATGAGTACAACCGCAGGAACACATAATCCTTCTTCTTTCTCCAAACACGGCGGGTAGTGTACATACAAATAGCTCTAGTTTGATCACATTTGACCACATGACCTTCTCCCATGCCTCCTCTGGATCATCCAGATGGTCATTGATGAACTTCAAACGGACATGGACATTTGCTGGCTAAAGCAGGGTGACCTTGCGTGCCCAGCAGGATTTTAATCTATGAAGGCATAATGTGTTACTAATGGTCATCTTTGTGACCAGGTCCTCCTGCGAAGTTCTGGGCTGATTTTTGACCTTTCTCAGACCCATTCCTTACGCCACGATGTGAAATCTTGTATGGAGCACCAGACCGAGGAAGACTGACAGTCATATACTATATATATATATATATATATATATATATATATATATATATGGATTAAGCGGAAGATAATAAATGATATATATGTGTGGATTAAGCAGAAGATAATGAATGCTATATAGTACTATATTATATTATAAAACAATAAAAAATCACAAAACTAATCAGCCAGCAATACCAAGTGTCAACACGAAGAACACAGAGAAACTGAGTTGGTTATCAGGAAGGAAGAGGGAGGCCAGACTAATAGCAGCACAGTTTGTAATAGCCTGCCACAAACTTAGACGCATCTATTATACTCTAATAACCTAATATTGCTCTAATTCATTGTTATTTATTCTATTTAATTATTTGTTTATTATAATTATTAGGATAAATCCTTTACATATATTTTTTCTTTGTGTTTTGCTTAATATTGTATATTTGCAACTTTTTATACTTTATATATACTTTTTATGTTTGCTTGTTACTACTTTGTAAAAGCCTTGAGAGAGTGAGAGAGAGGGGGGGAGAGAGAGAGAGCGAGAGAGAGAGAGAGAGAGAGAGAGAGAGAGATAGAGAGAGAGAGGGGGAGAGAGAGAGAGAGAAGTAAGACAGAGTAAGATTTTTTTTTGGTGGGAATTAGTAGAGCAGGATGAGGTTGCTTAGCATTAAGGCACTTAGCAATTCATTGGAATGCTTTAAGTTCAAGTACTAGTATGATCAAGTCATCAATGTTGATAAGCAGCAAGTCTATTCTCTCTCTGTATATTCTCTCTATTGCTATTCTCTCTATTGCTCTCAACCACATTTATCAACCAACTGCAGCTATTTCTCAGTGCATGCTAGAAAGTCAGGTGGTGAAAAGAGTTCTTGGCTGGGAGCTGGGATGCATAGCCTTAAGAATAAGTCCAGAATTCAAACAGAACAAATCTTAAATCTTGTTTTTCAGAAATCATAATGAACACTTAAGGAAACAAACGTTCACAAATTGATTGTATGTATTATTATATTAACATAAGGGATTTATGTATTCATTTATGGGTGTAGTGAGGTAATGTGATTTAACAGCGATAAACAATCAAATCATATAATAATGTATTGTCTACTATTCCATGGTGAGATGAGTCCTGGAGGAGGTAAGCACGTGATGTGATGCCGCTGAGACATATATAAATGATTACCAGTGAAATTAAACAAAAATTCTTAATGGATGTTAAAATGGCAATGTTGCTTTTCATCTTTCAAAATCATTTTTTGTTAATTAGGTCTATTACTATTTTAATTGGTTACATTTTTGTCTATTGTGGACTATTACAACATTAGAAGGCTATTAAGTAGCTCCTCACAGGGGGCAAAAAAAGAAAAATCAACCAATCAGTGTGAATGCTAGCGGAATGAATCTTGGAACACAATGATTAATCTATCACTATTCCGTTGTCTCCTTCTGAGTCGTCAGGTTGTCATCAATAATTCAATTCAGTTCAGTTTCAATAGAAATGTGTTTAAAATGCATATTTAAAACGTATAAAAAGCTGCAGACTGTCACAGTCTCTCTGCCTGTTTTCAGACTACATGCAGGAAAAAAACCCTTGTTAAACACTGTCAAAAATGCTGACTATTAAGGCAAAGCAGTAAATGTGCTAATTAGTACATTTGCATATGATCATGCATAAAAAGGGTGAGTGCAAAGCTGTATTTGCATTTGCAACACAGTAAGGCTGTGCTCTGGGCTTGCTGCACATACTGCAGACTGGCACAGTGTTATCAGACATGGAGCAAAGCTAAGAAACACCAGCACACAGAAGTACAAGCTACTTCTAAGATACAACAACTTAGACCTAAATTACAATTGAAATCTGACATTTTATAATTCTAATTAAAAAGATGATCACACTTGAAAATAAACTAAAATGTAAGTATGCAAGGACTGTTTATAAAAGTGTATACTAAAATATATTATAATGCAGGACAATTATATATTTCTTTAAAAAGGGTGGGTAAAATCTGTACATGTCACAGGGGAGCTCAAATTTGACACATTCTCCTCATTCTTTCAAACCCTCAGCATTACAGCAAGTTAACAAATTACAAATCAGTAACTGTCTCCACAATTATAGCATTCTTAGCACAGCAGAAGCACATTAGGCTGCAGAGAAAATTATAATTTATCAATCCTTTATTAAAATCTTATGCTGCTGAATTAACTTTGAATTAAATCATATTTGCACGACATTACTGAACTCATCTGAGCAAATGGTCTGAAATCCCTAAAGGGAGATGGCTGAATAAAGAGCGCTCTTTACAACAGAACATCTCCACTGATGAATTCCTTAATCTGGTCCATATAATATATTAATATAGCATTGCTTTTTCCACATCAGGTGTTCTGAGTAAGGCACTTTAAACGGCACAAGACATTTAGACAGAAGTTTTTCTTTCACAATAATTGGACTAAAGTGGAGAGGTCAGACCTGCCCACTGGCTAAACTGTGAGATATGGACCATTGATTGATGTAACCTATTGATAATAGAGGCTTGTAACATATATTTACACCAAGATCTTTTGTCTTAAAAGCTAGACATTATACCTTAAAAGCCAGACATTAACATATAATGTTTCCAATTGATGAAGCTTTTTATTTTTATTTTCAGCCCCGACAAGAATAAAACCTATTTCACTGCTGTTTTTAAAGTTATTAATTGTATTTAATTTAATTTACTATTTATGTATTTATTAGTTTATTCAATTGTTAAATTATAATACACACTATCTTACATGACAATATGTCTGTATACTGTGAAAGTGGGAGTGTAATACTGGCACATAATAAGTTGCATTCATATGGGGGTGCATTCAAATGAGTTCTAAACCTATAACTGTAACATATGGCAAAAAGGAAAACCTTTCTACAAGCCATAAACAGAAACATACATCTACACACACAAAGGTAAAATGATTGGTACACCTTAAAATATGTTTCTGCCTTCAATGTTTAGCATCTGATCTGAATTAATGTACTAAAACTGTGGGCCTTTTTGATTTTAGAGTTAAAAAGACAAGAGAAGAGAAGATAAATGTGTGATGCTGATTGGGTTGGATAGCATTAGTGGCCTTGGCATTCTCTCAGGTTTGGGCACTCTGTCAGTTTGGGGCGAATCAGTAGTTAAGAGTGACATGGAGGACACAGACAGGGCATTATTGTGATATCAACTTTGCTTTAGCTCGACTCTACACTGATAGGGTACTGAAGGCAGTGTGTGTGTGTGTGTGTGTGCGTGTGTGTGTGTGTGTGTGTGTGTGTGTGTGCATGCGTGTGTCTGTCTGTATGTGTGTAACCCAGGGGAGGGGTGTTCAATGCTGTCTGCCTGCTCGACGAGAGTTGATGGCCTCCAATTGAGAGCAGATGCAGCCATATCATTTGAATAAAGAAATACCTCTGATATATGGTATTATCTTGACAAGACAGCAGATAATCAGCCGCCCCGAGCTCGGCCATTACTGAACTCCTTTGTTTTACTTTTCACTACAAATCAAGCCCTGTCTCTCCTCTGCCAGCTCCGATTTTACATTTCCTTTTTTCTCATTCTTTCTTAAGAGTAAATATTCAATATGCATCTAAAATGATGGAGGGACAATCCAGTTTCCAACTATTTGAATTCAAATTCTCTTTGAATATGCAATATACCTGCAACAAAAGACATACAATGGCACTCCATAAGAAACCTAGTTCAAGGGACCTACTACATACATATTTTATCCAGGAGTGTAGTGTGAGCATCTTCACGCTTTTTCCTCACTTTTCCCAAAAGATTTAATATTCTTGTTTATTTGATCACCATTAAAAGTGAAACGTGAGCATCCCTCGTGGCTTTGACCTTCTCTATGGGTTTAGAAACCTACTGCTGCCGTTTTGCTTCCTGTTCCTGATGTTCCCCAACTTTTTGCACACACATTTACCATTGAAGATCCATGTTTTAGATTACATTAATATTCACTAAGTGTTGGCTACTCACTGCACCTGCTGATTATGCTGCTCTGTTATGTGGAACTGCAGTCTCCAGTGACAGTAAATATCCCACCTACGGTATAGGAGCTACAGAAATAGATGTTCCTGGTCTGAAAAAAGCATACGTATGTGTGTCTGTGTGTGTGTGTGTGTGTGTGTGTGTCTCAGAGGACTGCAGGAAAACAGGAAAGGGATTTCTTCTAGTCCTGCTCTGATCCACTTCAGGTGGCACAACAGTTAGTATTAGTTTTTTGTGGCTGCTTATTTTTCTCTCTTGCCCTCTCTTACTCTCACATACTTATACACATAAATACTGAAATAGCCTAATTTACTCTAAGAATGCTGGACCCTTCCCCTTTATAAAGCCAAAAGTACACATTTATATTTAATGAACTTCCAGTCAGGGATGGCAAAAAGTTTTAGCAACTCTTCTGGCTCGGCAGCTCATTGTTGTGCATTTTGTGCTCTGTGCACTGTGTTCTCCTTTTGCTTACTTTCATTTGCTTCTATCACACTCTTTCATCTCCATCTGTTCTAGGATCCTTGCGGTCCTCACCTATCCCAGTGTCTTGTCATTATGTTCTTTCATTTCTCTCTTGTGCTCTGTTTTTTTATGCAGCCGGGCTGGAAATGAACTCAGTGGCTGCTTAAGATGTCGCAGAAATGGAATATGAATGACTCCCAGTACCTCCCAACTGTCTTAATGCAGACTCTGCTTATGCCTGTTCCCATACATAAATAATATAACAATACAAAAGTGTGGAAGAGACCGTCTGCAGAGCCACATGAAAGACATAGAAGATTCTAAGGGACGTAGCATTACTAAAAAAGTTGCACCAAGTGCTGCACAAGATTACTGCGATAAAAGCGGCTTCCCCCGCCTCATCCATAATGATAACACGGATTTCTGCTTATTAGTCATATATCTGAGCTGGTCTGCCATACAGACCGCACTGACAGGAACGGCTGGGACAGGGCACGTGGGAGCTGCTGTCAGAGGATGAAGCCTAACTTTGACACACTCTTCCCCTGGGCCATTGCTGTGTGATATGGCCATGTTGTGGCACAAGCAGATGTCTTGCTTACTCATTTGCTGTAAGCTGTGCCTGGTGCAGGCACACAAGTCCTTAGTGGCCGACTGTAGGAGACATGATCAGTGTGTAACCTCTGACTTGGACATACTAGTCTCTAAAAGTAAAAAAAAAACCACAACGATAAAAAGAGATGTACTGCATTTTATGTACTGGCATTTGTTTATTATAACAGTGGTTGCCATCTGACTGGCAAAATGCTTCATGACTTTGTTGAGACAATTTTTATAAATGCACCAAGTGAATTATAATTGGTTGTATTGACTTTTAGGCATTTGTTCTTATTTGTAAGGTGTTGTTAATGTCAGATCTGGTTGGACATATAAAATGAATGGGAAAATGTATTTGCAAAGTTTGTGATAATGGCTAGAAATATTTTTTTAAGTTTAGTTCAAGAGTTAGTGGTAACAAATGATTTATATTTTATAAACAGTTTAAAGGGGCCTGGTCAAATTTGTCCATGCAAACCAAACATGGAACAATGAACTGAACACAACAGAGGATTATACCACTGGGTGACTAATGTAAGGACTGCATATGTAATTTCAAATCTAACCACAGCATTTGATAATAACAGTAAAACTCACAGTAATGTGCTGACTCGTGATTTATCATCTCTCTTGCCCCCTTTTTTTCCTTCTATTCTTTTTCACTGCTTTTTTGTGAAGTCTGCATATCTATTAAGAAGGATTTTGTTGTCCCCAGACACCAATTTGCATAAAGTGCAAGCCATCATTGGTTCAAGAGAAGCAAATTACTTCCCTGACAAGATCACCCCTCCCCTTTTTTTATTTATTAATTTTTAACACAGCCCAGCCTGGGCTTGTTAAGAGCACTTAGCCAGATATGTGAAATATCACATTTCCCTAACCAGCATGATCAATGAGCGGAGGATGGAGAAGAAAAGAGAGTGCAAGAAAAAAAGAAGAACTTATTGAATTAAGTGGTAGGCCAATCATTTAACAATTCCCTAAGCTTCAGTAAGTGTTAGGACTCATTCTTAAGCCAATGATTCAGGAACTAAGGTTAATCATGTACAATCCCAAATTGGGACAGTATAGAACACCCATGTTAAAATGCATGTAAAGACACACAGTATTTCTTTTATTTACATTGACTTTTATTTCATTGCAGAAAGTACAAACCTGCATAGTTTTATGCTTTGTTTTTGTCTGGTCAACTTTTTTTTTTCATTAAAAAAATATTCATTCATGAATTTCAGGCCTGCAGCACATAAAAAAACAGGTGATGTCAACAGGTGATTGGAATCATGATTTGCTACAAAATAGCAGTGTCTTTGATGAGCAATGATGGCCAGACAATCTCTAGTTTGTCATCAAATGCATGGATAAAATATTGATACGTTTAATATCAATGTACCTCAAAACAAATTGGACAGGATTTGCACATTACTTGCTCTATGGTGCCTTATATAATCCTGTGATAGCAGCATTCATGTAGAAATGTAAATCATCTTAGAGCAACATATGCTGCCTTCAATGCATAATTTTTCTAGAGACATCCATGCATGTTTCCACAAAACAATGCAAATCCAAATGCTGCACACATTACAAAGGCATGGCTGTGAAAGAAGAGGATATGGGTACTCAACTGGAATGAACTATCCCCAATAGAGAATGTGTGGAGACTTGTGAAACAGAAAATGGGACAACAGCCAGTCTATACTGTTGTACACCTGAAGACACGCTTGCAGGAACAATGGGACAAAAAACACCTGAAACACTAAATCTTTTGGCACCCTCTGGATGACTATGTCTACCTACCTAAATTGCTAAATGTTGCTGCCATGGGATTGACTAATTAGATAAACTATATTCATTCATGAGCAGTTTAATGGTTTGTAATAAAATGGCCAGTACGTTTATATTTACACTAATATCATTATATAACATTATTTATCTTCGAATGCACAGCATGCTGAACCCTGAGGTAAATGGGCTACAACAGCCATTCCTTGCCACTAACAGACAGATAACAATATTCTGATGGTAGGGTCACAGTTCTATGTAAACAACATGAAAGCATGGTTAAATCCTGCCTTGTATAAATTACTTATGCTGCTGGATTAGATTAACTATGGTTTTTATCCCTGGGAGTTCTAATGGTGCAACCGACGTACAAGAACATACAAGACTGTATTTTTTTTCTTATGAGTATGTTTCTGACTTGATAATGTTTAATATTAGCAATGTAAGTTACATGGAAATCAAATGATAAATCAGCCTCAGATGTTACAGCAAAACTTTAAGTGTAGCTTTTAATTTAACAGAACAATTTAAAAATAAGCCAGTTTTTGTCTTTTGTTTTGTTTTACATTGCTACTAAATTTGGGAAAACAGTGTAGTCCAGGTACGAAAGCTAACATTACGTTGGTTGGTATGCTTTTGCCAAAATTCGTCAACAGAATTGAATATACGCAAACTGCCCAGGAGCAGATGAGTACTCTTTGTAAACCCATTAGCATCAGCTTTACACATTAGAGGGATGGGACTTACCACCAAGTAAGGTATTTTTAGACATTCCAATAATATCATGCATAATCAGTTCTGATGAAAAAGCTAGTTTAATTGTTTGCCATTTTTGTAGATATGTTATTGACTCATTTAATGTATAAGCTGTTTTCAGGGACATTTTTGAAATTCAAATTTCATCAGTTTCAGGTGGTTAGATATTATATAAGCAAATTTACATCAAAAACACACTATGACCATTTCACAGTTTAGTATTATTTTTTTAAGTTAATTATACACTCACATTTTGTTTTTCATGTGTCCTACTTTAATTGTAACATTTCGACGAGTGTTGTGTCGAAATCGTCCAGTCCTCTGCCTGAATGGGTTCACTCCCCTTATACAGCTGTTTTTGATAGCTTGTGTTTGGACAAGGAAGAGTTTATATGAAGTATTGTTCCAAAAAACTGTTGACCTAATGTAATTAGAGGTTTTTGAGTTTTATCCGCATGAGTGTGACTCGCTGCAGTCTCGTTTAACATTATGGTTTAATAACTGAACTGCAGTAATATACGAAAGGTCAAGGGAGTTTAGGCAGGTGCATACCAGAATCACAATACGTTCTAAAATACAGAATGCAGTTTCTCAAAGCAAATCTAAGGGAACTGGTAAAAACTATTGAAAGGTATTACATCAAAAGGTATATTTTAAGTGTACTATAGGACTATGCCAGTGTATGTTACTGTAAGGGTGTCATCAGACACACTTTACCAAAATGTTGCTGTGGCTCACTAAAATCACGGCAGTATAAAGGCAATTGTAACATTTACTTCAGAACAGAACTACAGGATATGCCACATAAATTCACTACAGACACAACATTTCCTCATTTACTCTACTGCCCCAGAATATTTCCAAAAGCTTGAACAGCTAACACTTTTAGTCAAAGCAAGTTTTTTTCATGCCAAAATGGACATCAACAAATATTCTGACCAATATTTTGTGGTTCAAGGTTGTACCAAAATGACATATTAGACCACTAAAGCAAACACATTAATTGGCATATGTTCTGTTAGCATAAACAAATGTAATTCAGTTAATCCATTCTTTAGTGATCAGTTGTTCACTTAATCTATTAGGGGTTTAACAGGCTTATTGTTATGCATAGATGTGCCCCTAAAACGTACTGGTAAGCAAAGAAGTACAGCTGTGCCCCTCTAAAGTCTGTGTGTTCCCCATTATGGCAGTAGTCTCATTGTAAAATACTAAATCATCTTGTTAGAATATTTTCATTTTTCATTGGGTGAAGGTTCTTCTCGACCTGACTGGTGGACACAGAAGTTGTCTTGAAGTCTTCAAGTAATAAAAAATATGTTCAGTGCTTGCACAATGCAGACTGATATGACCCTAACTAGGTAAACCAGACATTTAAAAGAGTGGAAAATATCTTGGCGAACATTCATTTTACATTATCAGCTTTTGATGAAGCTGTTGATAGAGCTGAAATGAAAATGTCCTTTTCTTGTCTTGTCTAACAAAGGGCATGATACGTTATTTGATATTAATGCAATTCTCTAAGTGAGATTCAGAGTCCATTGTAGTTCAAATGTTATTCTTCTTCCTTGTCATGTCTGAGAACAGTACTTGGTCATTGTGATTAACTCTAATAAGATTAAAGTACTTTGACAGGCGATGGTGTAATTCATTTTTTCATTAGGAAGCAGATAACTTGAATAGTCACTTGGTAAATTCAATCATTACACTACAGGCTAATGCTGAGAATGCTGGTAAATGGAAAAAAAGAGGTTCAGATGGGTTTATATTTATCAGAATAATCTTATTATTGTACAATTGTTTAGTTTAAAATGTAATATTATTATTTTCCATTTACAATTAAATGTATTTTAATTGTTATTAGAAATACATCAGTTTGCTCAGTATTCAGTGTATTCATTTTAGTTGTATTAATTGATTAGAAGGCATTTTGTTCTAGTAGTTGTAAAGTTTTACTCATTGGATATTTAGAGGGTAGTCGGCGTCATAGGCACTGGCAAAATCTAACAGAAGATAAAAAAAACTATTCAGGGTATAGTTATATGTTATAAGTTTACGTAAGTTTACATTAATGTTTGTGAAATCTGACATATTTGTTTATTTAATTCTGAAAGTGATTATATTTAATAAACAAATTGGGAGTCAGAGGTACTAGTTATAAATTGTATGTATTTTTGAAGTTTTATAGAGTACCTCGTTTTTGTTACTACAATAAATCTGATCAGTATCTACTGCTTTGCAGCTGTAAAAAGCTTTAAAACTTTCCAAAAGTACATGCTGTGTAACTCCTGTTAAGGAGATCACAGTTGGCAGACTTAATATACATTGCAAGGTGAAATATGAGTTAAGCCTGTTTCTGATTCAATCATATTTTTCTGAACACTCTGCTTCGCTGATTATATGTCATTCTATCCACGTTTGATTTGATCGCCAGCAAAAACACTGTGGCAATCTGGTTCTAATAATAATTAGTTCACCAGCGTGATGACAGATAATAGGGCTTTCATCTTTATGGCCACAGGAACAAAGGAATGGGCTGGAGGGTTCAGACAGCTTAACATGTTTTCCTATTATGTTTCACTCTGCCATCACACCAGTTTTATGGAATGAAACCAGTCTTCTTTAATAAAGCTTAGCTTGTCATGACACAGAATTGTCTCATAGACACCCAGAAATGAGCTCCTTAAATAAACACACATAGTAGGCCATGTCATTTTCAACATTGATGAGTAGTTTACTGAGGCCAAAAATGACAGAAAAAGCCAGTGGAAAGTCAACATTTGCTTTAACTGGCTACAGAACATACATATACCAGTATAAGGAAGAGAGTCTGGATAATGTGACAATATAATACAACTTCAGAAAAGAACATTTAAAGTTTGGTTCTAGTTCAAACCTTAACAATGCAAAGTAAAAGTAAAAAAAATAATAAACCACAGTACATAAAGTCTGAATATAGAGGAAGTGCATTAGAAAAATAGCAGAACATCTCTAGCAGTATCATTAATAATAAAATGACTTCTGAATGTCCTCTGAAACAATGGCATTGTACTAGAAAGAGAAGACAAATTCCTGCCTCACTGCTTCTCTATATTAATTACGCACATTTATTATTTTACTTTATTCTTTCCGATTTGTCATGTCATTGTGAGCTGAAGTCCTGTGGTCTGAACCTGTAGACTAAATATGTTTTCAATTATGAGCAAAACATCTTGATCTGATATAACAAAAATAAGTGCCAGAAAGTGCATCTTAGGCATGTTTTGGAGTTAACATCTCTAATTTTTTTAATCAAATTTCACAGATATGCATATAACTGCATATAATTTAGGCACTAGGGCCCAAAAATAGAATTAACAGAAAGATCTACAATCTACAAACGGTGATCATTCCAAATGTTTTCATATGTGTATAGTGTACTTCCGTTGCCATAAACATGTTCTTCTTTAATATGGTGAATCACACAAATACTGAGCTGAGGAGAGAAGGAACGATCTGAAGCATTTGGTCTCTTCCAGACTTGTCCTGGATTCACTAATGACAAGGACTTCAGTGAGTCATCTCTGAAAAAGATGATCAAAGTAAAATGAAATCTAACTTTTATGCAAAATGTAATATCCAAGCCATTGCTTCCCAATTGATTTTCTTTTCTTGTTTTCCACAATTTTCTTGTAAGTGGTCCTGTTTCCAGTATGTAGATATGATATTGGTAAAGCAGATATGCCTACAGTGTCATAGTAGTCTACAGTATGCTTTTATTTTTTAAATAAAACATATTTATAACATTTTCTAACTTAATTTTTTGTTTGTTTGTTTTAATACCTATTAAAATATATTTTAGATAGTGGGTGGTCTGGGTTAATCAATTTAATTGTAGAACACTTGAAGGGTGCTGTAAGTAATATTCCTACAAAGTATTTCTTAGAGCTTGACACCACATGTTCTTGTGGGATTTGCTGCTGGAACATTTTCGTTAAAAGCATCAAATATCTTTTTCCACAAGAGCTGGCGCTTGGGCATAGCCAAATATGTGATTATGGTTTCCAATTTGTGCTCTGCATCACCTTCAATATGAACTGGTGTGTTGGGCACATCTTTGACACCATGTCTGGTGTTCTGAAATATCTAGTGATTATTTTACTCTTAAAACTGCGTTTGTGTGTTTGAATTTACCACAGATCTTTACACATTTCTTTCCAGGTATGCTGTGCTATGTCCATGTTTGGCTCTTCTTTATATTTAGGGAGATATCCATAGTTTTGAAGACAAAAATATCTGCGTTAGGGACAATTAATTCACTTTTTAATTGTTCTATTGTCACTCATTCAATATTGGATACAATTTAATGTTTTAACCATTCTTTACACCCTTCTGTTCTTAAGCAGCCTTGTTTTGGGTAGTGAAAATTATGACTGCATTTAAAGTTTTTGTAAGGCTTTTTAATAAACCATATGGTCCTGGACTTTTCATTATGTGTCAGTGTAGAGATCACCTTTTTCATTCCCCATTCCTATCTAATTCCTTAGCCATTAATTTGGTTAATTTGATGTCTTTCGGGAATGTTTCAATTTCTGTATCCCCAGAGCAAGTATTTGAGTTATTGTATAACTGTAAAATTTTGCAACCCATTCCACTAATTGGTTATGCATGAAAATCTAGTTCTTTTATTTTGTTCTCCACATTTACATTTACAGTATTTAGCAGACACTTTTATCCAGGGCGACTTACAATTGATGCAGACTTTCAGTACAAGCAATTGTGGGTTAAGGACCTTGCTTAAGAACCCAACAGTGGCAGCTTGGAAGAGGTGGGGTTTGAACCCTGAACCTTTTGGTACATTATCCATAGTCCAGTATCTTATCCACTAGACTACCACATCGATATCATGGTAGATAATTTTACAGCTGCATTATCAACTTGCTCTGTTGCCATTTCCATATAATTACTGGTAAGTGAAATCTTAAGCTTCCCAGAGTATTATTTGATAACAAGCTCTTCTCTACGTGTTACATTAAGAGTTTCATTGAGACCAGGTGATGTGGCTCTTTTGTGTTGTTTTTCTAAATATCTTATTTTGTCTTCTATTTCTCTCTAATTGACATATTCTTCTTTTCTTTACACATGAATGAGATGATGTGACCCCTGCTGTATGGTTTAGCAAATTTCTGTAATATGAGGTATTATTATTATTATCTGGATAGCTTTGTTATAATAAAGTTAATAACTTCCCCTATGTTTTAACGTTGGTCTTTGACCTATGTTCTAAAACCCCAAATCAGAAAAAGTTGCTACATTATGGAAAATGCATAAAAAGCCCACAGTGTTTCTTATATTTATTGCATTAATTGCAGACAGTATGAACCTGATATATTTTATGTTTTGTCTGGTCTATTTCATTTCCTTTGTTAATAAACATTCTTTCCTGCATTTCAGGCCTACATATACCAAAAAGTTGAGATTGGGGCAATTTAGGGCTTGGAATTAAATAGACAAACAACAACAACTAAAACCTAAAAGATGATGTGATTTTAAACAGGTGATGTCAACAGGTGATTGTAATTATAATTTGTTACAAAAGCAGGACTGAGGATCTGAGGATCTCCAGTTTGCAGACTCAATAAATGAGTAAGAAAATTCAAATGTAGCCTTACAACGAAAACGGAACAAACAAAACAATTTTTGGTTCAAATATTCTACTTTTCACTGAGATTGTTATGCTGATGATATAATGTAATAATCTAAATATTGTAACATGTAATAATATGTATTAATTATAAAGTGTAATAAATGTAAGGAAAACACAAAATATAAGATTTTTAATAGAGATTGTATACCCGTGATATATGTGTTATAGATAACTGTTTATCTCATTCTATTTACATTCAGTCTTTTCACTTTAGTGGAAATTCTTATCGATATTTGCATCAAAGGTGGTAATAAGGCTTTTTTTCAGACTTTTTAAAAATAAAAATATAATTTATAATGCTAAATTCCTAGTTTGAATTCCACCAATGCAATTATCATACGTAGATGAAAATATGATAAAAAGTAATTGTAATTAACCCTGGGTGGATTGTATTAAGAATAGGATGCATGACTATGCTATACATCACATGCTATACCTTCCTAAGTTACACTTTACACTCAAAAGGAAGTGGATACTCAAGAAACAGCCATCAGGGGCCTTAGAATGTAGTTTGTCCATCCTTTGGTTTGTCTTATGAGATGAATTTCCACTAGAATTTGGACCATAAATGTGGTTATGGCCAATGACATTACACAATATTCCATATTCCCAAATATCACTTATAGATCACTATCTACATGAATTTGAACATATAATGTAGTTGTTTTGATTTATGGATTAATGAGCTATTCCTTGAGAATTGGCAGTAAATATATTTAAAGATCAAGTGACACTATTTTACCAACTCTAGTTAAGGTTAAACCACATATTATACAGGGATGTTAGACAGTTTGGCAGATGAGATAGGTGGGTGAAAGAGTGTGTGCATGCAATAATATAATAGACTTAATCATGTTTGCGAGGAAATATGCTGACATTAGATGTTTGTCTGAGCTAGTTTTAAAGCCACACTGTGGCTCACCATCCTGCAGAAACATGCAGAATGCGTGATTAATGTGATTTGGCCAGGTTTATCTGAGCTGGGTTGTGCCTGATTTCTGACTAGGAATTGCTGCATAAAGTTTCTTTATCACTGACCGAACTTACAGCAATCTTTATTATATATTTAAGCCCTTTTTTGTATCTCCACCAGTCGTCTTAAGTACTTTGAAAAGCCCTAACATGCACTTTACAGATTTCCACTTAGGAAGCATAGCAGTGAGAGAGAGAGAGAGAGAGAGAGAGAGAAAGAGAAAGAGAGAGAGAAAGACCAAATTCTTAAATAGTTAAAAATGCGTTTAACTAGCAGTATGTATTAATGTATTTCTAAATGTAATCAACCTAAGGATTATATGTACTTAAACAAATCAGCACTCTAAAAATGTATCTGCTGTCCATTTTTTATCCACCAACTGGCTACAAAACTTCAAAAACTGTGGAATGTACGGTAAAAAGCAATACGTAAATATTTCTTGTTTCAAAGATTTATGTTTCATACTTATGAACTGTTCACATTTATGCAGCAAAACTGTATGAGCACAAATGTATGCATATGCAGTATGCATTTATGTGTTAAATAAAAGTTAAGAGAAGTGTCTTTGCTGAGCTGTTCATTTATGCAAAAGTGTCCTCAGAGTATCACCAGGACCCTCGTCTATTCCCCTCTCCCTCCTTTTTTAATTTTCCATTTTTTTCTTCTTCTTCACCTTCTCAGTCTCCTGTACTCACACATGGAAGAGAATCATCTTGCCTACGTAGCTCAGAGCGCAGTGTGTGATTATGGACTCGAGTATTACAAGTGTCTGCTCAGGGTTTTTTCTGTTCAAAAGATTCAATTAAAAAATAATTACCAAAAGATTAGTAGTAGCTGAACATGTCTGTACTGTTTGAATTGATGTTTTCTTTTCATCTGGTTTAATAATAGAACGCTTTCTGAATTATGAGAAAAGCACTGTCTTCATACACCCCGAATAAAAGTTTGTTTGATGTGCAGAAAAATTTAATTTTTTTGATCTAACAAATTAATTTTTTTCCCTCTCCCTCTTTTTTTTCTAAGAGGTGATAAAGACAATTTAATTTAGATACCAGTGGATAGAACAAACCATTCTGAGCTTTGGTCAATGAACAAGCTATAAAACTCAAACCCAGAACAATTAATTGCCATGGTGTTCATCTATAGTGTGGGGTTATCTATGTTGGAACGTGATGGTGCATGTATGGTCGGTAATGATATCAGGGTGAGTGAATCCAGCAGAATTTTTTTTCTGTAAATTACATTCTCTGTGGTGGCTCTCTCTGTGCGGCTAATGCACAGCTTACAAATCCCATGTGTGTATGCAAACACAGCGGGAATCTCCCACACCTCCATAATTATGCAGCCATTTTAATCTCGGCCTGCCTTATGTAAGATTAAACATGGTGGAACTTAGAGAGCATGAAGAGCTGGATGAAAATGACCATGTTCATGCAAGCAGACCATAGCTATCCCTGTTGCTTTCTTAGTTCCATGCTCCACAGCACAATAGCGCATTAACTGCCTTACCCTAGTCTCTTTCTTTTGCTTGGTTCCCTTTGCTCTTTCAATCCTCCCCATTGCCGGAGCTGTCAAAACCCCCTCTACCTGCCAAAGTACTGACCACTTCATCCACTCCCCCACAGATTGATCTCTACCTGTTCTGGTTGTGAGCTTATAGAAACAAATCGAGGCAGATAAAGCCTAAATCAACAAATGAAATACAAATTTAAAAGTTAGTCATTTATTTATAGAGAACATAAGAGTAAAATGCTCCTGTTATGCCTAAAGAAAATTCATGCAGACACAGGGAGAACATACAAACTCTACACAGGTAAATACATAGAATTTAGAAGTTGCTGGCAGTGATTTATTGAAGTTTGAGTAGTCAGTTAGACATGGCTTAAAATTACACATGCAATGGCATCTGCCTAATTACCATTAAATATTAGTCATGTCTATGCCACACAATCCCAGAGATGAATGCTCCAGTGTTTGTCTATTAGGTATCTAAATGGGACATCAAATTAGATCAGGAGTAGTTTAATGAATGAACAGTGAGAATCTGCATTGATATTTTTGTTCGTTTGCGTCACTAAATTAAAAGTTCCACTAAAATGAATGAATAGTACAGACACTGTACTGATAACGTTCCATTACCACATTTAAATGAAGCTGAGGGGAACTTGGTTCACAGTTGCTAACCCATGCTTCAAAAACACCAACAGATCCCCCATCTTTGGAACTCTTGGAGGAAACCCACAGAACATGCAAAGTCCACACAAACAGTCTGGGCAGAAATCTTTAACAGGCAGCACAGGTCCCATGTCATGAACCACCTCTGGAGAGAGTGTCGATCCATTACAGGCTAATTTCCATGAAATCATTAATAAACATTTATCACTGAATTGTCAAAGAAATGAAATACTTATGTGTTAATTCTATCTGCAAACAAAATAAGTAGCGGAATAAAGAATAGAAAATTTTCTTCATCTGAACTATGCACCTTTTGTGTAGTTTGACTGTCACTGAATATCCAAAAAATGAATGTCAGAGAGAAAGAAAGGATATTAATTAAGAGTAAATTCTGCATTGACTCAGACTTGTACATAAGACAAAAGGTTAAGTAAATGCCAGGGCTGCTATGTCACTTCAAACAATGAATATTAGCTTTGGAATCATTAATGTCTGCTGAGAAAACACAGTCAAATTGGACTCTTGATTGCCAGAAAATGTGAGGCCAGGTCTGTTCCATTTCAATCTATAGCTAAATTAGCCTCCGACAGTGGGTTGAAAAAACACAATTAACTGAGCTAGGCAGGGCATAGGGGAACAAGACCTCTTATCTGTTACTAGATTGAGATTGAGCTCAGCTCCTGACACAGAATCATCTCATTGGCCTTACAAATCAAAACTGAGCGTCTCAGTCAGAATCCCATTGCTAACTGTCTATACACCCACTCCATTTCTAGAAGTAGTGCATATGTATGTGTATATTGTACATATGACTCATTCAAATTAGCAGTTCAATGTCCATATCATCTCTGCAATTCTGATAAATGTAGATACGTCAAGGTGCAAATATTTAAATAAATGTGTGGCATTCAATACCTGAGTGCGCTTGTAGTGTGAGTAATTGCAAAAGCATTTGAGCAACACCAAGGTAGCATTTCAGAACATATGGCATTTTAATTCCACTTTGTCTCATCTGGGTAACTCCGGCCCACTGAATCCACGGCTCCATCCAGGGAAATATGTGAAGAAGCGAAATAGTTAAGAACAAAGGACATCAATTTCCTCTGTAATAGGATTTTTATTTCACATATTTTCCACAGAATTATGAAATGAAAAATTCCTGTTTCACTGATTTATTTTCTTTAGCCATCTCCCCTCTCGATGCATCTTCTTCTCTGCTTCTTTTAGGTTCTGGGAATTAGCAGACGATCTAAAAACATCTCCTTCACCTCCCAACAACTCCATCAATAAAACACACAAATAACTCAACATTTTACTTCTGACACACAGTGCGAGAGGATGCCGAAGACATGCGGGATGTTCATTTTTAATCACGAGGGCGCTTTGAGCCTGTTGACAGCTAGTGAAGTATGACTAATAAGTCCGGTGTTTCTGCTTCCCTGCCGAGGTGGAATGGTGTCGCCAGACACACAGCCCTGTACATCATAATAAAATTCATTGCAGGGTGGCTAATAATCTCACTGTTTTTCACTTTGGTGGCAATCATAGCTACTGGAACGAGCCATGATTCACCAATTAGTAGGCCATATTTCTGCAGCCATCTAGTTTAAATAGACAGTGTCAACAGATCTAGTGCTGGCTGCAGTGAATTGATTGCACTAAGCTGGGCTCAGCATTTTTTTTGGAACCGTGTTATTACAGAAACAAATAGCTTCCACGCTTCTTGTACAATGTACCGTTTTGGTTGGAATAAACATGATTAGGTCATATGCATCACAGGATGGTCGTAGGATGTAATGTTATAGCTTATTATAGGATTCACCTATCTAATACTTGCATAAAGCTCTGACAAGCTAGCTCGGCATTTGATTTCTTTATAATATGTTTAATACAAAGACCTGTATTCTGTATTCTATATATTTTAATATTATGACACAGCACTGTACTGGAAATAAAAATATAAAACTGTACAATACTAACATTAAAGTGAGACAGTAAGGCCATGTCCCAAACAACACACTCTGGAACTTTACATACTAAACTAGTAAAAGCACTTTAAATGATGGTGTACCTTTTTTTAGCATCATTTTTTGTTTGGTAGCAAGCAGTTTGGGACACAGCCAGAGACTGTTTGTATGTTTCTTGACAACTTGAGCACAGATAATGTTAACTTTGGCTAACCCAAACCTTCCTAGTATGTTTCCATAACAAAACGTTATGCGCAAGCCATTTTAATCCAACACAAACCATCACATGAAATGTTTCATTTACTACAAAGTGGATTCCAAAAAAGTTGGGACACTATGCAATCATGTAGAGATGGCAAATGTCAATATTTTATTCTTAATACAACATAGATGACAGATCAAAAGTTTAATCTGAGTAAATGTAACATTTTGACGGAAAAATATGTTGCTTCAACATTTCACAGTGTCAACAAATCCCAAAAGACTTGGGACAAGTAGCAGTAAGTGGCCAGAAAAAGGAAATTGAGTATATA
>JAVSBV010000097.1:3869229-3881066 GCA_033117975.1 Parotocinclus spilosoma
ATTTGTTGACGCCATGAAATTTGGAAACAACATATTTTTCCCTTAAAATGATACATTCTCTCAGTTTAAACTTTGGATCTGTTATTTGTGTTATATTCTGAATAAAATATTAGATGTTGGCACCTCCACATCATTGCAGTCAGTTTTTATTCACAATTTGTTTAGTGTCCCAACTTTTTTGGAATCCGGTTTGTACATTATGGGGCAACCTACCCTCAATGTCGTGCTTTACAAATGCAAGTGTTTCCAGTATTGAGTTCCTATGACAATACCTCAAATTAATAGCTAACAGCCTTAACTATTGAGCCACCACTGTTCATGTTGGGCCTGTGTTGGATTAAGAGAGTCACTAAATAAATAAAAAGTGGGATTATTAAATTTGAAATGCACATTAACTGCTATTAACAATTGATGTTGTGATGAAGTTGTCTCTACCCCAACTTTACGTACAATGCTTTAATATAGATTTAATATATTTCTAAATATCATGTGGTTCAATATGAACAAAGACAGTGAACATGCTCCTGAAATCACCAACCAGTAGGTGAGAAGGGATTGGTGGGTGCTGTGTCCTCCTTACTGAGAGCCCACGCACTGGCAGTGCCCCCTGCTGCTTTCAGCTGCCGTATGGTCCCCGTACACCCACCCCTCTCCTTTCACAATGACACACAATAGGATATGACACCAAACCTCTGCCAGAGTTTAGAGACTGCAAAGAGAGAGGGAGATTGAGAGATAGAGGACACATGCCAGCAGTGAAAATCCAGTTTTATGATTAACAGTAAACAGACTAAATTCCTCAAGAACTAAAAAAGTACTGTTGTGTGATGTGACTCTTTACCTATAGGGAAAAAGACTACTGTTTAACAGTTTGAAAAATAAAACAAAAAACGAAAAAGGAAACAAGATACGGTTAATTCTGACCATGCTTGCATTACATGGTGGCATCAATTACAGTATTTTGGATATTACTGTCAGCATTGTATGGCTCCAATGTGACAGCTGTTCTCAGTTTTGTTGTAAATGCTCGGAGGTTAAATACTGTGTTTTGGATAATGGGAGCGATGTGAAAATGGAAACCCCTTGAGAATCTTCATGCTGCCAGGCATTCTCCATGCCTGTCTGAAAATAACACAGCAGGAAGAAAACTACAAAGTGTGGAAATAAAAATAAATAAAAAATAATCAAAAAACTGGACAGAGAAGACTTGACCCCTGTTCTCAGCAGAACGTATTTGGCTCTGATCGGTTAAGAATTTGAAGCAAAAACAGGAGCTTGAACTCTAATCCTTAGACACATAACAAAGCACACTTTGCAGCTGCCATGCCCAACTATCAGCTCAGAGTCCTGAGACAGTCCCAAGACAATGCCTCCTCTATCAGCCCCAGGACAAATATCTAGACAGCAATGTTTTCTGCTTCAGTGCTTGCACTGCACACAACTAGTGAGTTAGAGAGAGACAGGGAGAGGGAGAGAGGAGAGTGTTTGCAGAGTGACTATTTTAATTTAGTACCTGATGTAAATCTAAATGAAGTGACATCAGGGCATGAGATGGACACAACCCTATCACCAGCACTATCTTCCATATGCCCTCAGAGTATGTAACCTTAGCAACACCACAGACGGCATTTAAAAACACAATTTTGTTTGCATCATTTTATTATATGAGACATGGCACACAGACATGAAGTCTCACATTTATTGAGAATTGACAATAAATATTGAATAAAGAAATAGAGCCAACTATTTAGGGTTTTCTTTTGCATACAAATCCATTTAAATTGATCCAGTGATTTGCTACTTAACTATGCCCTTTCGATCTCCCATTGCATTCAATAAATCCAGGCTACATCTGAAAAAATGTAGCACTCTAAAATATCACATAGTTGATGAGTTAATTAATCTTTATAGACTTTATAGGGCTACACCACAGTGACATAAATTACAAATGTAAGAGTATTTTAACTCTTTTTTTAACTCTTTTAATTTTGAAATAAAGTGTGTTCATTATTTGTATTATGTGGCATAGTTGTAGATGTAAATTATTGATATTGCTGAGATACTGTATACAATTTTCTAATTGTTTCCTCTCCCAAAACTACCAGATGTATTGGTAGTGACTGTTTCTAGCCAGGACATAACTAGCAAGCATTTTAACAGTTACATGCAAAATATCAGTGTTCAGTTCATTTCTTAATGTTGCACACTAATTTTTAAGATTTTGGGCCGCATTTCCCTTATTTCTACGTGACCATAACTGACAGGGGTGCGGTTGGAAATACAGGGGATGTCTTAAACATGGCTTGGCCTAAGTACTAGATTTTTCATGATTTGGTCTACATCTGAAAATGTGAGACAGCATTTTTTAAAATAGGTTAAGAATTGTACATTGTAAGCCACCTCAAATGCATGTCTTTAAGACTTACTGTGGTTACACTGCTTATAAGTAATCTGTTCAAATCAGCTTTACTTTTATTGTACACATCTAGAGTCATCTCTTCAAAAATTCCTGTAAGAATGCCACATTGTTGCAAATGAATGCTCTGCATTCTTCTGTAAACTTTGTTTTCAGTCTGTTAAAATTGTTACTATATTTTAACTTCAAATTGGCAAACTGCTTGTTAGTCTCTGCTCAGCATTAGTTTTAAGTCTAACTGTTAGTTAGTACTTATATAGTGGGAGCAAATCGGAGTACCCTGAGTAAACTCACACAGACATTGAAAGAAAAGACCCAGGCCTTTTCACCCTGGGATTGAATTCTGGACCTCCTTGCTGTGAAGTAACAGAGCTACCCACCAAGCCACCATTTTGCCCCAGTATTTGGTGTGACTCTTTTGTAAAATCAATAAAACAAAACATTTCCAGTACTTGTTGAACGGTCTGGTACATCAGCTTGTGATGCATTGGCTTAAGGAAATCTTAGTCTATTCTTAGTCTATATCTCTAGGACATTGGTGAGTTTTCTCATATGTACTGCTAACTTTATGTGCTTCCACAACAATTCTATTGGGCTAAGGTCATAACCTGGACATTACAAAACATTAACCTGTATTCTGTAACCTGTAATCATATTTAACCATTCCTTGGTAGAATAACTTGTGTTGTTGTGGTTGTTGTTGTTGTTCGAGATGGAAAGATAGAACATTGTTGTTTATTGTTCTCCTGATAAACCCTAACATTAACCAGTGTGAGAGATGCATTTTGTTTTTCAGAACTGATGTTGTGCTATTTTGTGACGTTATACACAATTAAACCCCTTGTTCTTGGATTGACGTTCGCTGACGTTTGGATTGACGTTCTCATTGGAAGATGGACAATGTCCTTAGTTTTCCTCCACATGTCTTGCTTTGACGTGGTAGTTTACAAACTCTGTAAAGGAGGTTTTTAAGCTTTTATGGCCTAATGTGCAACTCATTTTTTACCTCTTGAGGTCATTATAAATGTTTTTGTTTGTGCCATGATACATTTCCACAATGTGTTGTGAATATCAGACCTTGATAGATTTCTGTTCTTTAAATACAACAGGACACCCGCATACACCTAATTGCCATCCCATTATTTAAAAACACTTGAGTCTAATTCTAATGCTGTTGCCATTCAGAGATACTGTATGTGATATTGAATCAAATCAACATTTTGGATACTTATAGGATCATTTTATATGAAAATCTGGTAATGGTTAGTGTACTGCAAATTCAAAGGGTTCTGCAAAGCACCACTCCAGATGTTGGTCTGTGTTTATGTTCAAGTTCACACTTAACTATAGGAGTAAGGTCCATAAAAATTGCTATAGAGGTGAAATAAGGTCAGATCTTAGATGTGAGTTAATGAGAATGTGCATGAGGGCTGAGGGTTGAGGGAGGTGGGGGTTAAATCCACTATCTAGTGCCAGCCATTTTCAACCTTAACCCACTGGCACTGGCCTCCAACAGTGGCTTGCAGTCCAGCTCTACAGGAGGAAAGGAGTGTGGGTGAGTGCGCACTCAGTGCCAGAAGGCCAAGCGAGGTTTTTCCACTATCACACGAGAGCAAATTACTGCTGCAGGGCACAGATGAAGAATCTAGCCTTTGCAACCCTGTAACACAAACTTCTGGATTTAGAATTGGATTTATTTATAGCCAGGTCTAATGTTGAATCAAATTAGTAAAATAATATTTTTTGTCATATAAGACAATGTTTCCATGCACTTTCCATACAGCTCATCTACACCCAGCATGTTTACCTTCACTGACAGTATTGAAAAAAACTCAAGAAAATATGATTTTATTAATATTCAGGAATGCAAAAAATAATTACACTTATTCTATGATTAGGGTTACGTGTGTCATTTTGTCATTTCTGTAATACACCGTCAATGGATGGACCGCATTCGTACCAAAAACAGACATGCATCTGAGCAGAAGAAGAATCTAAATCACAGTGAAATAATCAAGGAAGAGAAAACAATCTTTTACCATATGGCAGGGAGTAGCAATCTCCCGCTATCAATTCAACAGATCCAGGCCAAAACCACTGAAGCATGTCTTACATCAATGCCCACATCTTCTCCCATATCCACTGTTAATTGCGCACTGTGTTTGTCAATCAAATTTTACCACCACCCCCACCCCATCCTTTTACTGTAATTTCCCATCACAGCGGATGTAAAAATGGATCAACATGGTGTTTGCATGTGCGAAGCGGCATCTTATCCTGGATTGGTTCCTTTATTGTGCCCTGTGCTACTTGATAGGTGTCGGTCCGCTCTGACCCTAAACTGGATTAAGTAGGTAAACAAAATGCATAAATGAGTCGGTGTATCGACATAAGGCATTTGGGTGGTCTTATATGCAATGACTAAATGAGGGATGACTGGATGGTGGTATCATCCCCTGATCCAGGGGAGCATCCCTACGCAGTTATGGACTGATACCCTGCTTGTGGTAAATGCTCTCCTATGCCCTCTGAATTCTGGAGACAGGTTTCAGGGCCCACACAGAACAATCAGGATATGTGGGATTAAAACAAAATTATATTTTACATTATTTTATGTTTATGTTTGCTAAGGGGATTATATATAGTACTTTTAACTTTTTATTTTCTGTAAACACTATCCAAACAACAACAACAAATATTCTTCCACTATGCTTTAAGTTTTATGCAGTATAATTTGCAGTATTAGGATGACTCAGTGGGTAGCACTGTTGCCTCACATTGAGAAGGTCCTGGTTCCTTTTTTGTGTGGAGTCTGCATGTCCTCCCCTTATCCATGTGGGTTTACTCTGGGTACTCCGGTTTCCCCCCACAGTCCAAAACATGCACGCTAGGTTCATTTGTGTTTCTAAATTGTCTCTATTGTGTGAGTGCATGTGCCCTACAATGGACTGGGGTTGTCCCTGTGGTCTAGGGTTGTTCCTGTGCCCCCAGTTAGGGACTGGCTCTCCCATGACCCTGTCCAGGATCAACCGGATGATAAATGAATGTCAGATTTAAGTTGGTAACTGTAAAGACATCGGTAGGTTATTTTCATTTGAGTAACCAGTAAAAAATCTTATTTGACTAGGAGTGCCTACACCTTCTTGAGATACTACGGTCTTCTTCAGTATAATGTGAATTGTGGTGGTGAATTGATGTAATTAGCTAATGCCTGCAATGAATCTCAAATACAGGTGTATTAGTGAAAAACCCTAAATGACGTTTCCAGAATATCTGTAAACACTACTTACCAAAACTATTTGATACTATGTGAGCAGAAATTGATTTCTTCACCTTCGCAACACTTAAAGCAACACTTCCTTGGAAACAGAGATTGCAGATCCCAGTTTCTAAAGGTCAGAGTGTAGTTCTACCTCACTCAGCTAAAGAGCTTTATAAATGTGAACTTTAATTACTGCCCATAGCCCCTGGATTAGGCGACTACATCAAAATGTCATAAAATGATATATTACAGCAAATCATATCTTCCAATGCTCTTATGATAATGACCATGAGAACATTCATTTTAATACGCATTTACACTGTTCTGTGCTGTTAGATCAAGGACCACAATTCAGACATGACACAGTTGTTCAAATATCAGCACAGCTGTTGGCTTCAGTTGCAATTACCTTTTTATCTACACATATCCACAACAAATATGTATTTATACACAACACACAATGACTGCTTACACAAATACTTTATGCTGCATAAACAAAAAGGCCTGAGGTTTGGTGTGTTCAAACTATATAAAATGTAGAAATATATGAATTCACATAGTCAATAATGTCTTATATACAACCTACACTATTTGGCCTAAAATATATAGACAATATTTATAATTATTGATCTATGTTATTTTAGTTACATTCACTGATAACAGGTTCATAATATAATGAATTACATAGTCATGGGATCACCATAGACAAACAGTCGCAGTGGAATGGGTTGTACACCTCAGTGCCTCTTAAGATGACACTTTCATAGGTTTTCATTAACCCAACAAATCCATGTAGCAGCTTTCTGCTGTGCTATCCTAAAACAAATAAATATTTGGCTTTATAGGAGAGCTTGTTAAATGAGTTTTCACCTATTACAAAATGGGCATTAATTCAAAATGAATTATGTCAATGCTATTGTTAATCTTTCATGTTGTGCCTTTACTCTATATGCACTGGCTGGACAAAGTCATAAAATAATCATGCTGGCAAAGCCATGCCAGATACATACCATAATTATGATAGAGAAAAATACCAAGTTAGTCAAAATTTACACAACACAACAGGAAGATCAATTACGCATACTGTAAAGTGTAATTGTAAATTGTAAAGTGTAAAAAGAGAGAGAGAGAGAGAGAGAGAGAGAGAGAGAGAGTCCAAGTGTTGCCTTCTGACTGGGTTGGGCTGTATACAGGCACAATTAATCAAAGCTGAGGAAAGGGAGGCTTAAAAGACCAAGAAGAGTGCAAGGTTATTTTCATATTTTCTAACTTGGTGTGAAGATTCATCCCAAAGATCAATCTAGGCTGTGAAAATGCTTGATCTCATATAGAGAAACTTCACTAAAAAGTTGCCTGGATGCCTGACTGTAATACCTGTAAAGTTTTGGATTTAAAAATAAGGGAAATTTTCCCCCGCACGCTTCGAGTCGTTCCACCAGTCCAAGCGAGGTTTAGTATGTCTAAGACATAAGCTTAAATTTAAACTTAAAGTTTACAAGAAATCTAGATGATCAGAATCTGATAGGCCTACCTTTGACACTGAAATGCTGTGGATATTCCCACATATGTCATTCTTTAATACAGCCTAAATAAAAACAAAAAAGGGAATTGAATTCAACTGTTATTTAGTTTACATATTTTCAGCATATATACACATTGCTTGTCTTAAAGTGAAACATTTTATGTTCATTACACATTTTTAGTATCTCATGTTCAGGTCAGGCATTCACTGACTTATTATACAGAGTTGTTGCAGACTTTAACACTTTTTTGGAAGGAGTGTATTTGTGGGCGGGGCCAGAGTGGTTGATTTTACATGAAAGTAAAGCACAAACAGTGTTGTTATCTAATGACATTTTCTGTAACAATTTTTCTCACCAGTTCTCGTGAGGTTTGTGACATTTCAGTTTGGAGAGGTACAGGAATGTTTTTTAAAATTATAATATAAAACGGGAAATGTACAGGAAAATACTAATACAGGAGGACGGTGGGAAAGAGGAGTAAAATATGGTAGTTTCCCGGCCAAAACGGGAGACTTCACAGGTATGCTGACTGTAAGCAGCTTTTAGAACCATTCAAATTACTCATGAACAAAAAGATATGACTTTTACAAACAGGCTACTACTTGAGTACAACCATTCAATTAGCACTTGAAAATGCTGTTTTGGAATGCTCTCATCACAGTGGGAAATAATTAGGTGATGGTCAGGTTGTGCTGCATATCACTATTTAAATTCCCATGTAATAGACTTTAGTAACAGCTCTATACTCCATAACAACATGTTTAGCGGTTACCCTACCACATGGCTTTGATTACTAGGACCACATAAGCCCCATCGTATTAAATTGCCTTTAGTGAAACTCAGTGAAATGTTATTGTAGGCAAATAACTTTTAATCCAGCCTTGATATTCTATAAATGATAAAAAAATGGTTAAAAACCAAATAAGGAAAGACAGTGTACATAGAAAGAAAGATAAAAAAAATCAATGTTGGAGACTTGTCTTTCTTAAATTCTGAGGGTTTGTGGTGAGCACAGTGAGAGCACAGTGAGAGCACATTGAAGGCGAGGACATTGCAGGTCAATAAGAAATCAATAGTAGTGGCTGAATGTACACAGACAAGATGAAAGGCTGTGAAAAGGGCCTTGGCCTGGTCCATTGTTTGTGCTTCTTACTGTAAAAAAAAGGATGCTTGAGTTATTCTGTAACACTTCACGGCACACCATCCACGGCAAAACCCACTTTTGCAGGAATTAAAAACATAATTCCAGCATATGTTGAAATATGTTGAAATATTGTGTCTATTGCAAATTCAGTGATGTTTTTTAAGAAAAAATTCAGTTGCATAAACCAAGTGTATGTTAACCTTTGTTGAGTACAATATGTTGATATGTTATTATTTATAATGTCTCTCAAGGTAAATTATACTAAACTTGCAGCTTTCTTTGGTTCACTAACCAACAAATTGTTTCTGATATTTTTATTTGATGTATGTTTCGAAAAAAAAGCACATAGCTGTGGTCAATTATATTAATTGTATTATATCAAATGATTGATTAAATACATTTAAAATATGTAGTATCCTTGCTTTATATTTAAGTATGCTGTGTAATTAAAAACAAATACTACTCACTAAATAATCAGAAGAATGGCACAGTGGTGCAGTGGTTAGCGGTCACCACACAGCTCTGCTCTGTGATTCTCGGTTTAATCTCAACATGGAGTTTGCATTTCACTTCTGTGTCTGCATGAGTTTACTTTAGGCACTCCAGTTTCCTCCCACATTCCAAACCCACACATGTTAGGTGACTAACCATTTTTAAAATGGCCTTAGTGTATGAGTTTATGTGATCTATAATGAATTGGCACCCTGTCTAGGGTTGTTCCCGCACCTAGTGCCACTGGCTTTCTTATGACCCTAACCATAATTAATAAATAAATAATTAATTAATTAATTCAAAACTATTTTGTGTTTGTTGAAATAGTATCTTAAATCTTTTGGGTTTTACCTTTATTGTCGCTCGTTTGATATAAATGTATTGTCTTTTATTTGTTATAAATGGAACAATTATTTTGTTTATTAAATTAATTCAACATTAAAATTCACCTTTAATATCTAATAATATATTACATTCTGGAAAGAGTGCCCAGTATCTTTGTGAATGTACGTTTGTCACTAGGGCTTGTGCACTGGAGGTGCAAGAGCTTTATTGTATTCAGCATGTTTATTGTCAGTGCCTGAGCATCATACGTGTTTCTTAGTATTATTAGACAAAGTCAAAAAGGCAAAGTAAAAATACTTATTAGAATTATTATTACAGATATGTGTGGCTATGGTAATGTAATGGCTTGGACTTCTTTTGCTGCATACAGCTGAGGATGGCTTGCCGCTATTGATGGAACAATGAATGATAAATTATAGCAGTACATTTAAAAATAAATTAAAGAAGATTGGTCAGGTAAGTGAGTCTTAATAGAATACGGGTCATTCAGCAAGACAGTGACCCAGACATGCTTCTCCTCACGAGATGGAAGAGAAGAAGTGACAGGGGCAGACGTGAGTAAAAATGTGATAGCTTTATTTTAAAAGTTAGACACAGTAAAAAAGTCAAGATAGAAATGCCTGAGAGAAGGGAGCAAGATCACAAGTTAGACAGAAGAATCATGAGCAGCACAGTGAGGTAGAAGTTTGACAATCACAATAAATGGGAAGACCTGGAGATTCCAGAGCTATCCACAGAGTTAGACCATATTTGCCTCCTAATGACAGATTATAAGCACGCAAATTGTTCAAAAATGGTTAAAGAAGAATAAAGTTAATGTTTTGGAATGGCTATTTCAGAGGTGAAGCTACTGCAAGACTCACCAACAGTTACATGAAAAGTTTTGTTGCAGCTACTGCTGCAAAAGGGGAGGTCACACCACTACCCTATAGAGCCAGGTGGGGTCACACCAGATAGTGAAATACATTTGCCATTCACTGAAATGTAATATTCGGTAATGGACCTCAATAAATAAATGACCAAGTATATTAATTTGTCTTGTTTGTTTAATTGGGTTGTCTGTATCTACTCTTATGAAATATGTGAAAATCTGATTTTTTAATCCTAATCATATTTAATCATGTTTATCCAAGTGTTTGCTACAAGTCATCACCACAGATGAAACAAATCAGTGGATGAGAGGGCATGGCAGGAAAAGTGGGCATTATGAAGGCTTGTAGTGCTTTAGAAGGTGGCCATGGGTAACCCAGCTGCTCCCGCACACTAGCTCAATTAAGCTTATCTAACCATAGAAGCTTCATATGTGCACTTAGTTAATGATGTCCTCTCGTGTAGCTATTTTCACGGTAATTAAGCAGACTGTTTGTTCTAAAGCATGCCCATGTATATGCCATGTATATGTGTCACTTTACACATTTGAACTCATACTTGTACACACACAATGAGCTTTTCTGCCATAGTAAAGTGTTGCTGCTGGGTCCTGTTGGGGCAAAAGATGTAGAAGTGTGCATGGAGCCACACAATCAGTATACAGAAAATTAATTGAGCTCTACAGCTCAAAATGGTTGCTTCCTTTACAAGGGGCAGGGCACTCTTTGATTAAATTTTTTTTTTACCCCACCTTATTATCTATGCTGCTGTGCTGAGTCTTAAGTTGCACTATGGATGACTAATTGTTTATAAACTAATTGGTCCATACTAAATACATAGAGTATGGTGGTACCTCAGTTCTCGTAAATAATTCATTCCAGAAGGCTTGTGGAGAACCAAAAACAACAAGCATCTATTTTGTCCAATAAAGAATACATTGATAATCAAGACATTGAATGAATGTGTTTTATATTACTTTGATTTATTTATAGACACATGTTCTGACAAATCCATCATAAGTATAAAGTGATTTTAATATACTGTAGACATTGTATTACAGTTAACACAAAGGTTATATATTTTAAAGTCTTATAATACTTACTTCATTGGTGAACTCTAGGTACAAGCATAGCTGCTAATTCTGACTTCATCATGAAATCAAAAAGGATTCAGTTCTGGATTTATTTTCGGTTGTCTGTCATTACTAAACACTGCAAATGTAAAAAATAAAGAAAAAACATGAGAAACACAGCGTAACTAAGTAAAAGCTACTAGGAATCTGAATTGCTTAATCACTGTGTGCTGAATTCTGAGTCACAAATTGTGAATCGAGTCAAGCAGCTTGAATTATACAAGTTTAACCAAGTGCACCGAGTATTGAGCAAATGACGAGAACTGAGCTTGTCTAGTATCAGATGAGTTCTGAGGTGCATGTACAATTTATGCTATCACAGACTACACTACTTATTCAGGTTTGTACTACTTTCACTATATAAATAAGTTACTACCTGGATTTTATATTTAACTATTTTTTTGTGTTTAATATTATGATGTATTATAATATAGTATTAGTTGTTGTGTACTTAATGCTCCTTTCCATTGTGTACCTGTTTGTATGATGTGCTGAGTATGAAAGTTTATAGCAGGGAAAGTGGGTGTCATGGAGCCTTTCTTATATATATTATATATATATATTTATGCTTATATAATGATTGCCGTGTAGGCCTGTTCATGGCTGTTAAGTAAGCTGTTTTTGTGAAAATGACTGCATTTGTGAATGAACAT
>JAVSBV010000097.1:3896221-3908136 GCA_033117975.1 Parotocinclus spilosoma
CTGCCATTGTAAGTAGGACAGAATGTGGGAACTTTAATATAAATTTAATAACAATTTAATAATTGTTTTAATTCAAAGTGACTGCTGTCATATTAAAATTAATGTTTGTTTAATTTTCTTTGTAAATAACGGAGCAGATTGTGTGTGTGTGTGTGTGTGTGTGTGTGGTTGTAGAGGCTAATCTACTGAGCCTCTTAGCCACATGGCTCAACCTAGAAATGGACAGATGAAAGAGTATGAATGGAATCGTAAAAGTGAGAAAGTGGGAGCATCTGTGACCCTGCAAAGCAGAGCACATTTGAGCAGCCAGTAATAGGACAGGACAAGAGAAAAATTGAGAGAATGGAGGAAAAAGTAAAGTAGAAAGCAGAGAGGAAATAGGGGGAAGAAATGCTGAGATGGCAAAACAACACTCAAACATAGTAGAGCATAAACAAAGTGAGGTACTGAATGTGGGTGTATGTAAGTAAAAATGCATGTGGTTTGGGAGAATCAAAAGAAGAAAAGAGGCTATACATGTTCAAATGGACAGCTACTGACTGGCCTGCTCTTAATGCACCCATCTAAAGGCCCTGACATCACAGACTTCACCACACCTTTCTGCACTCTAATAGCACTTTCTGACCAGACAGTTCTATACTGTGCACTTACTGTGTTTTCACTATTGTCATGTGACCTGTAACCTGTAAGAAACTTTAACATTAACATTAAAACAGGTTAAATCAATGTCAAAACATAACCATTAAGGAATTATTCTTATTATTATTCTTTATTATATACTGTTCACTAAGTACAGGACCTTGGTATCTGGAGAAACAACACACAGAGTGTAATCTGGAATGTAAGCTTTGCACGCAGGTCCAATAAGGCAAACAGCTGTTAATACACATGGGAATATCTTTGATTAGGTTATTGTTAAAGATTTTTGGGGCCATACTGGACTTTCTCTGTACTTGCTGCTTGTTGCTAGACCGTGGTGGTTAACTGGCCTGCATGTTGGTGGTCCAGCTGGAGCTGCTGAATTGTTGGAGAGCTCCCTGGTAGACATGGCTGTCAAGCTGTAAAGGAATCCAATTGAAAATAGATAAGGGAGAGCAGTTTTAGGGATGTACATGTGTGTGTGTGTGTAGGGTGTATTACTGTATTACTGTTATACCACTGCTAAGCTTGTGGATCAGGTAGGTATAATTGTATAGGCCATTCTGCTGTTTCACACACAAATGCACATGCTTCCATGGCAAGCCACTGGGAAAACATCAATGTATTTGCTGGGACAATTATAGAAGGTGATAATTATGTATCGACAAGCCAATCATAATTCTAGTAACAGTTCAGTGCAAAAGACTTACACATTATTCTGCAAATTCCTTAATTACGTTTTATTGTTATTTGTTATTAACGTCACTGTACTTCATAGTTACACAATTACAAGACTGTAGTTGCGGCTGCTGGGACTGCGGTGGCCTAGCGGCTAGGGGACTGGACTCTGGGCCTGATGGTCCAGGGTTCAAATCCCACTTCTGCCAAGCTACCACAGTTGGGTCCTTAAGCAAACCCACGATTGCTTGGAGTTGTAAGTCGCTCTGGATAAGGGCGTCAGCTAAATGCTGTAAATGTAATGTAAATGTAGTTCATCTGTTTCTCTTCATACTGTGTTGGTCCACTTTCTCTGTTCACTAATAGTCAGGACCCCCACATTGCCAGCGCTGATCCGGTACTGTTTATATACTCAGCTTAAGAAAAGAATATCGTCCATCACTTTAATAAACTTTATCATGATACAATAAAATTTTGTTATATTGCCCAATCCTAAATTAACCTATACCTCTAGATCATGAAATAAAAGTTTACTTTATTGAACTTACTGTACCAAAATAAAACACATGAAAATTATTCTTGGAGTTATTATATTTGGTGACGTATTTATTGAAGAAAATTATTCGATTTATGTGAGCAGCAAAGGTATGCAAACATCTGGCATCAGCAGATAATTTGAAGGTAAAATTAGCTTCTGGTGTTTTCAATCAGTGGGTAGACATTCAGATGTGAGGCTTTTGCGTTTAAAGTTTAGAATTCTAGTCTAATGAACTCATGTTTGTGGAAGTGTACAATGGCATGAAGAAATGAAAAGGAGTTGTTGTTTCAGAGCAAGCTGTCAAGGCATCTCTTAAGAAATGTAAACAAAATGCACACATGGAATACATTCAGGACCAGTGTTACCCTTCACATAGTGAATTGACCAACAAATCTTTCCAAGAGCAAAGCATACAGTAGTTGAAATGGTGATAAAGGAACCCAGGGTAAATTCCAAATAATTAAAGGCCTTTATGCTTACGAGTTTATCATTAGGAGAACACTAAACAACTGCAGGGTTACAAGTACAAAGCCACAGCCCTCAAAACAACAGCATTGCTACCCATCTTACGGCTACTTTCTGTAGGTTAACGATCATGTGGGCAAGTCAGATGCTATTGGAAAAATATTCTGGTAATGGATGGGAGAAAAACAAATCACTTAATTCCAGAACTACTTGTCCCAACTGTTGGGGGGGGTTTCATAGTTTGGGCCTGTTTTGCTGCATCCTTAAATTTAATCCTTAAAGCAAATTCTAAGGGAAAATGCTAGGACATCTATATGTGCATTGATTCCTCATCAGAATCATCATTTAGTCAGCCAATGCTGTTTGGGAATGGCCAAGTCCTGAACATAGTCCAATATCTGTTGTTTTCATATGAGGAAACTCAACAAAATCAAAGAGTAGAAGCTGTTCTGTATTTCTTTTCTTCCAAGTTGATATACAGACACAACTGATTATCTTATTATCTTATACAGCTTATTATCCTCAATTAAATTAATTACAAGTACAGTACACTACAGTATTTGCTCATCTTGTTTCTGCTTTTAGGACTTGAAAATCCATTGATGCATGATGGATCATAATTACGCAGAAATATAGAAAAAGAAAGCGTCCATAAACTTTTAAGCACCACTGATTGTAGACATGATGTATTGTTCAGGATAGCAGCTGGAAAAGTTCTAAAGGTCAAATAAGAACAGCACTGGCCCAGCATAAAGCACACCAAAAATGTATTTGTGATGATAAAGAGGTACTGCCTATCCAGGTAGATAAATAAGATAATCTTTTGGAAAATGTAGTTCACAGGATGAAATATTATGCTTGCTATTGTCACCAGGGTACAGCTGACAGTGCCAGCGGACACAGCTGAGAATGCTGGGCTTCTGGGACCTGAGCAGAGAGGAAACAGTCCCAATTAGCCAGCACAGGCAGGTCAGCTGAGCTCCTATCTTTCTCTCCACAGCCTGACAGCATCTGCATATGCTGCACATCTTAAAATAAAGCACATAGTGCATACAGTGAACTATTTGAGAGAATAAAACTCTGTACCCGATATTACAGAAAATAACACATAGCTAATCACAAGAGAAGGAATACATAATGGTGCACAATTACAAGCCTATTCCCTTAAATACTAACTGTCACAACAGACTAGTTTCAACATGCCCTCTGGATGATTTGGTGAATTAGCAGGTCATACAGTAGCCAGAGACCTCTAGAGCCTGGAAGAAAATGGAAATAACATTAAAAAATGGACAAAAGACAAAACAAAAACAAAGAAATAATGGATCATAATTTGCATTTGAATAAAAAGAGCATAATTTAAAATTATTAATTAATGTGTTGCAATATAAAAAGAGTTATTGAATTTAGTATTTAAATAAATTGCTTTTTTGGTATTTTTATTATTATATACCTCAGTTAAGGACTATCAGAGTTACATTGTACTTTCTCAGAATTATAATGCATATAATTTTAAACATGACCACTATATATATATTGAAATATGAGCAGTCTGTTAGTGAGACCGATGGTTTTAGTAAAGCATAATCATATTTACTAGTGGTCATGTAACACTAGGGCAAATGTGCTATGTTTCACAGTCATTTACTCATTCATCTTCAGTAACTACTCCAAGTTCCCCATAGATCTGGAGCATTTCCAGGGATCACTCTCCTTAGGGCAGGAATGCACCATGAACAAGATATCAGTCCATTGCAGCACATCACATACTGAGTTATGTGTTTGTTTATTTGGCTTCTTTAACATCTTTATCTGCATCAGAGGCCATCTCAGCGACAGACACAAGGTCATATACATACACTAGTTCATATACACACACAGGTCAATGCCAATTTAGAGTAATCAATTACCTAACATGCATGTCTTTGGATTGTGGAAGAAAACCGGAGTACCCGGAGTAAACCAACGCAGACACGGGGAGGACATGCAGACTCCTCCCAGGCCACTCCACCCTCGGATTGAACCCAAGACCTTCTTGCTGTGAGGCAGCGATGCTACCCAACCAGCCACCGTGCTGTCCTCACATACTGAGTTATGTTATACATGTTATAAATACCAAAAACACAACAAACATACCAAACTATACTCTGAACAGTTTAGCAGGTTCTGGAGATGCACATTTTCTGCAGGTTAAGTCAAATAATGCAATGAGTATTCTAAACTAGCCATAAATATGAATGACTGTGTGTACACTTCCTTGCTATGGACTCTCTCCAGGTTCACCATGACGCTAACCAGAATAAAACAGTTAATGAGTAAAATGAATGAATACATACATGAACATTTAAACCTACTGATGCTACAAGGTTTTGACCCTGTGCCCATAATACAATGGCCTCAATTACGATATTTTGACTTTACAATACAAAATCAATAGTACACATAAATGCACATTCAGCAGGAACATTTTTATTGGCAAGTACTTTCCCACACTTTGTTGAGAAAATTGTGCTCAATTTGGGATGCTGCAGCATGTAGGGAGTCGCACACGATTAGAACTGGGAAATGTAGTGAGGAAAAGTCGCTGTTGTACACGTTATTCACTGTTTAAGGAATGTTACACTATGTTATATACATTATATATTAAGCACACCATATATCTAGCACTGTACTGTATTGTATAAATTTTCATTTTGTTGATATTCTAAATGTTAAACGATTAAACAATCTTTAAAAGAAAATACTTAGATGTAACACTGCACATTTAAAACAACCATTGCAAAAAGCTATTAAAATAATTTAAATAATACATTATCTACAAATTAGAATGCATATATACATTTAAATGCATTGTTTAAAGATTTGAGCATCTTTGTAGATATTTCACTAATGTTGATTCATTGTTCGTTATGGACAACCATACAGTCAGCCATTAATGAAAATAAACCAACATAAGAGCTGTAATAAAATAAAGAAATACAATAAAACTTATCCAAATGTATTTTGTTATTATTACTTTTTCATAGATTATGTCTACTGTCCAATTAAAAAGCTTTAACTCCTTTTTAAACAGTGCACTTAACCTTACACTTAAGCAGTATGCAGCACTTAGAACTCATTATCAGCTATCTGCATAGAACTTATCCACTTTATAACACTTAATTTCATTTTAATGGTTTCTAACCACAAATTACAGAAAAATACCACTTAAATTGACTGTAAACATGTTATTCTAGTGCTAGACTTTAATTCACACATTGTGCATCTTCAAAAGGTAGCTTAAATCATATGACAATACAGTTTAAGCCCCATGTATGTGTATTAGACTGTAGTCGTAGCCTTTGTTCCTTGGAATTTTTTTGCACTTAACTTCATTAATCCTTATGGGTGTTTTTAAAATAAAAGCTTCCCTTTTACAAATATTCACGAAAGTTTAACTCAGAGACAATATATCCAAATCAATACAAAACAAACAAAAACTATCTGTAATCCTTATTTATTTATTGTATTTTTTGTTTGTTTGTTTGTTGTACAGTATTGTTGTGAAATAGATACCTGCAGGATCTTTTGGTTGATGTAGTGAGGTTAAAAAATTGAGGTCATCACCAAAATTCACACCAAGTTTCTTTGCTCTGTGGGCCAGATGGACAGTGACACCATCTATGTTGATTGAGAGATCCAGTGTCCATGAGTTCTTAGCCAGGATGTAAATCTGTTAAGTCATGTCCAGATTGAGCTTCAGATGTTATTCACTCAGATATCGCACTAGCGCAATCTCTTTCATTCATGTATATTGTCTTTTAATTCTGGAGTTACAGCTGTGGACGATTTTATAGTGATCAGATGACTAGGAGTCAGTGGTTAACTATTGGAACTGTTTGTGTTAACAACGCTGAGTGGAAGGCTGTTAATAATTCCAATAGTAAATTAATCTAATCTATGTTATTTCGTACTTTATTTAGATCACACATTTTCTGTAACTGCTCTGCTTAATCCTATGGTAAAACCATTACTCGGATGCTTTACTCTTTTGTGTTAATGGGAATTGATCAAATTAGTATGTGATGTGATGTCCATTGGGAATGACTATAGGGCAAACCCTATGTGTCCAGAAAGACACGAGGAATATCACTTTCTTGATGGCCTAAAATAAAGAGAAAACTGTCTATAAGGCTCAATAAGTATATAGTCTTTGTCTAAAGTGTTTGGAATTTATCATATCGGGGTCTTCAATTGGAAACTAATGAACCTCTTTCACAGGGATTTCTATTTCCTTTTCCCACAGAAACCTCAAGTCAGTGAAACAATTAGACAAAAGCAAATCATCTACTGTGCTCTCTCTCTTGAGACATTGCCCACCGGGATTTTATCAGCTGAAACATTAAACTACTACTTGGAACATGAACCATGGTAGATGTCACCCTACTGCACCCTACTTTCTACAAATGTGTTAAAGCATCAATTATTATTATTTATGTACCCTAAGACTATGATGGAATCTGTTCAAATGGATTGCTCTATTGTTTTAGTATGCTATATCTACTCTAAGCTTATTGCTTACTGTTACTGAGACTACTGCTTCAGTTAGTTCCAACCTAGACATAGTAGTAATCATCAACCAAGCAAGCCCTTCCCAAAATGAGAATACAGCTCCATCATCATACTTCAGTCTGAGATTGATTTGAGTATTAGCCATATCCACAGATACTATTGTCTGAAAGGTAAGGCAGGCCAATTTTAATCACCTTTCCAAAGTCGGCTGGCAAGTAGCATCGAGCTGTGCATATCCTTTCCAAATTAGCAAGATTATCTTGCATCGACCTCTACCACAGTGCCTTGAGCTTCTCTGGGCTCATGCCAGCTGATACATTGGTGACACGTTTCCTGTAGGATTTATTTCTCAATGAGGCGATACCAAGAAACAAACCCTGGCAGGTCATAAATGGAATCAAAATATGACAGAATGCCACAGAGTGCTACTGGTGGTCTTTTGTGAAACTATCACTCTCAGTGCTCTAGTGGATTCCTAATGCTTTCTTTAAGGTCATGTTGTTGAATGTGAGACTCTTTGTTTTGATGTCTGTGATGATTTTGGGATATCCTGTAGAACAGCACTGTCATTTGAAACAAATTTATAAAGGCCACCTTTCACACATAACTTACATGCCTGTTTCACTGGCTGAATTGCCTTTTCACCAGACTACATTCTAGTGACCCCTTGTCCACAAATTAGTGTCTTGCAGTTACCTGTGGAACTAGTGGATATCTGTGAGTTAGTCCATAATTCGCACAACCTGTGAAACCACTGCCCAAAGAGATGCACTTTTATTCCTTAGAGTCACATTTTCCACCATAAGAAGTGCTAATAGTTGTGATCATTCTCATGGACATGGAATTAAAGAAACATCTTTATGTTACACATCAAAAAGATATGAAACTGCTGGAAACAACCATCAGGCTATTTGTCATGTCTGGCCCTGATAGAAGTGTTTGTTAAAGCTGCTACCCTTGTACTTTGCAATACAACCAAACACTATTCATTACTTTACTGGCATTTGGGGACAATAGATATCATACTTGGGCATGGACTATTTTCATTAGTGTAACTTTCTATCATCATAAGATGAGAACATCCTACTATAGTCCATCACAAGTCTGTAAGGATAGCGAAGGGCTCATCATCCATGCCCGATATGACCTGCATGGTCACTAGAGTTCTAAAATAATTGTAACCAATTTAAGAAACCCACTTCAAAACTGAAAAGAAGGAGTATTTTTCTGAAATTGCTGTTAGATGACTCCATTGCTTGTCTGGTGTATGTATTGTTATATAATTCCAGTTTACAGGTATGAAGTCAGCCTTGTATAAACAGTGATACTCACTGTGTAACATCTTACATGTAGACCAGATGCCTTTTCACTTTCAAGATCTCAATTCAAGTCTTAATTTTAGTAAGTAAGTAGCCATCTGAAGTTCATTACTCACATCTTGCTCAATTTATGTTGTGTCACTCTTGAGTATCTTACAAGGCACATGTAAGTTCTATGTGGTTCACCCACACTGGTGCTATCATGGAAATGCTAAATAACTAAATTTCAATGGTGACTTTGGGCAGCAATAGGTGTGTCCCTGATTTTACAGACAGGGGTTTCTCCCTTTGCCATTAAGAAGATAGCAAGGTTTTTCTATACAAAAGTGACCACAGTGTGGTGATTGGAATACTAATGGAACTAGCTGTTAAACTGACACTACATGCATAAGGCCTCCATCCTTCATTAAGTTCATATAAGCTCACCATTGTCCATCACTGGTAAGTATCAAAGACTCTGGGCTTGTTTATGTTTTCTATCCCTGTGCTCTTTTTTTGTCAATGAATGACTGGACTGCACCTTATTTATTTTAATACTCACATTAGCTTAAGGAATTCTTCAATTTTCACTGAAATATCCTCTCTGAAAGGCTCTACTGAGAAGCTAAACCATTTTGGTAGCGTCAACTTATTTTTTTGCAGTCATTTAGAATATCCAGATCACTTACATGGGGCATAGACTATAATTATTTACAGTCTATGCCTTGTGTACTGTACTTGTAGAATTTAATTTAAAAATGTTTTCAATCCTTCAGGATGTCTTTTGGAATATATATTACTGTATTTTATGTTTTTGATTTAGTTTGTGCTTATCACACTTTCTGCAGATTCCTTTTCAAGTATTGCTTTATATTATTGCATTTGCTTTTGATGAGGTACAGCTTGATACTCTGTAATACAAGGTATATTCTTTATCCATTGTATGGTTATCTTATTTCTTACCACTCCTTTAATCACCACCAGTTGTCTCCAACTCACCACTGCCCTTACTTTTGCAATGTTATTCCTTTGAATCCATTGTATTTTGCAGCACAGCAAATTGACTGGATAGATGAAGCTCATGCTATAGAATTCCCCATACAAGTGAAGGCATGACTCATGGTTTATTATGCATTATTACTCACAGCTATGAATTCTTATATGAATTTAGCAAGGCAACGATTGAATTTAATTAAATCATAAGAGCTATAACAAAACAAGAAATACAAAAACATATCATTGCCCACTTCATTACTATCATAACGTTTTCATAAAATAAGTCTACTGTCCAATCAAAAGGTATTAACCCCTTTATAAACAGTGTATTTAACCTTACAGTTAATCAGAATGAAGCACTTAGAACTCATTACCAGCTAACTACATGGAAATTGTCCACTATATAACAAACAATTTTAAAGACTTAGAAGGTTTTTAACCACATAATACACAAAGAAAACTACTAGAATCAACTGTAAACATGTCATTTTAGCACTAGATTTGAATTACGCACCTTTTGCCTTTTTGAAAAGGAGCTTAAGCAATGCAGAGGTACATTTTGAGCTCCATGCATGTGTATTTGACTGTATTATCAACTACTATTTTTGTAAGATCTCAAAAAGTAAAAATTCAGTAAAATATCTGTAAAAAAAAAAGGCAATATATAATATTTAATTTTATTCATTGGAAATGTGCTTTTTATTCAGAAAAAGTTTGATTACTTAATCGTATTAATATTAACACAAACCTAAGCCTAAATAATAGCAGGTACTATATTACATATGATGGATACATTTGTTTGGTTGTGTGTGCACAGCTAAATTCATTGGTCCAGATGTAACAGCTTGCTAGACACAACAAAGTAAGCCCCTGACCTTTAGCCTGACCCACATTTAACAGTGACCAAAAGAGATCAGGTTCCGGACAAAATAGCACTCCCTCCCCCACCATCTCTACTTCATTTCCTCACTACCTTTGAATTCTGGGCCATGGACCTCAACAGATGTGCCATTTAGCTTGTCTGGGTCATCTGGCATTAAAATGAAATGTGTGTAGTTCTGGATAATAATACTACCGTTGTCAAAACCAATGAACAAGGGTCATTATATTCCCACGTTCAGTAAAGAATTGATCATGTTTTAAGAACGCTAAAACTGTTATTTTAATATTATAAAAGTCCTGCAATTGAAAGAATTATCATAAAGTGTGTATCATTTTAAATGGTTAACTACAGGCTAATATGGTTTCTAGCAACAAACCTCTAAGTTTATGTGTACAGAACACAACAGGCAAAGTGGACAGAATCAGCTTGCACTTGGTGCTCTTGATAGCTAGGTAATTCCTATAACCAGGTAATGTGTAACCAGCAGAGCTTTGGGCTTTAAGTCCTTTCTGGATGCTGACAGCTAGCATAGATTTGAAGTGCAGCTTCCCTGTATTACTCAGGTGGGTTAGCAATTACTGATAAGCACGGATATATAAACGCTGTGGCATGTTTGTTGTCGAACTGCTGTGTATAATTTCAGGTTTGGTATTGAGAGTTGGCAGCATCTGCCTGAAGATATTTGCTTGTATAATAATGTCCTCTTTCCCTATTTCTCATGAACATTTGATATTAATGGCACATTACATTACTGTACAGTCTTATGCAGTTGTGTGTGCTTTGGTATAACTGTGTAAGGTTGTTCAGTGTCTGGATATTTGCATTAAAAGGTTGTTTGTTACCATATTTGCATCTGCGTGATTAAATTAAATGATATGTGGTTGATAGTATGGTAAGATTAGGTACTAGTGTGGGCAACTATATATATATGTGTGTGTTTGTGTGTGTAAGGCTTATAGTACATAAGTACATGTAGAACATTGTGTGCTCTGATTGGCTGGGCTAGGGTGTTGTCTCATCTCTTTAACTATGCACAGAACCTCTCCTTAAAGTTGATTCAAAGGAGTAATATAGGTGACGTTCTTGGTGTCTTTAAACCATCAAGAGTCTTTCCATTGGCTCTCATTGCACCACTGTTGTTATGCCATGATTTGGTTTATTGCATTTGCTTATTTCTATGGGTATATGACTGTTGGTTGGATTACAGAGATTGGTAATACTGTTTATTATTCCTTTTAAAAGAGCCTCCCAGAGCATGTGGTGTGTTCTCTGTTGGTTGTCTATCCTCTTGGGAACTCATCCTGTCCCCTTCTCTTGCTCACATTCTGGCACTCTGCTTGTGGTGGTAAAACATGAAATGTGTGGAGTGGCGTGCTCTTTATGTGGGTGGGTGTGATAATAGATGTAAAGGATATTGTTTGGGAGTACTTACAGTGCGGTAATCATTTATTAGGAGTTTTTTTTTTTTGGTTGGTCGGCTACCTTTCTCTGTGGGAAACCTTTATTTGCCAGTATAAAGCTTTATTTTTTTATATTCTCATTGTGTTATCCCTCTAGTACTAAATGCAGACTATCTATTGTAAACTTGTCTTTTGCAGATAGTATGAAAACTGCTATATTAAAACACTGAAGCAAGCATCCTTGTATTAATTTATGGAACGGAACTAATAAAATAACGAATAAAAATGTTTACTTGATTACACTTCAGACAGTATGAAATCAAATTTATTTAGTTTAATATTATGTATCAACTGAACTCCTGTGATTAATTATCTCTTAGATGGCACTGCAAGAACCGTCGTTCATCAATAGCTGATTTAACGTTGGCCTCTAGTTACACTCAAACTGTACTTACATGTGTAAAATG
>JAVSBV010000097.1:3923062-3936058 GCA_033117975.1 Parotocinclus spilosoma
TCCCCAAATCAAAACCAGAAGAACAAGAGCTCTTGTAGCAGAAAATATTTTCTGGAATTTGGTTGGTGCAGCACTCCAACTTCTCCACCATATTCAAGACCAAATAGCTGTCTAAGGACACCAGGGACAAAACTAGACTTGCACAGGGCTGGAATGGGTTACAAGACAATAGGAAAGTAGCTTGGTTAGAAGAACAACAACTGTTGTTGCAGTTATTAGAAAATGGAGGAAACACAGGATGATTGTCAATCTTCCTAGGTCTGGGGCTCCATGCAAGACCCTCGTGGGGTAAGGCTGATTCTGAGAAAGGTCAGAACTGCCCAGAACTGCACGGGAGGACCTGGTCAATGACCTGAAGAGAGCTGGGACCACAGACTCAAAGATGATCTTTAGTAACATTGTACGCCATGGATTAAAATCCTGAAGGGCATGCAATGTCCCCCTGCTCACGCCTGCAAATGTCCAGGCTTATTGGAGCTTTTTGACCAGAACAAAATAAAATTTGGGTATGAACTCCACTCGCCATGTTTTTAGAAGAAGAATGAGGAGGATGAGGAAGACTCCAAGTATAGTGAAATGTAGAATATAGAAATAGAATATAGAAATATGAAATTAATTAATACTCGCTGTGGAAATGTAGTGGTTTATTGATGTATTAAAGCTATAGTCATATTTGTAGTTTTTTTTAAGGAATTCTAATGTTAAATCACATGCCTAATACTATTTTTTCAACAAATACAAAGGTGCAAGGTGGAAAAAGCCACTGTGTTGTTACTCACATGTTAGCCCTTCATAATTAATTGATGTAGCAACTGTATAGTACAATGCAATAACAATTTTGTCCTACATTATGCAAATAGTGTGACCCATTTCTGCAGCACAGGAGTCGTTCGGTGCTATTCCCTGCTGTTCTGCCCAGCTCTGGCTCCCACTTCAGGGCTTGGCCCTTTCCCTGACGAGGCCATCTTAAAAATGCTCTAAGATCCCATGTCCTTTACTGTCTCATTCAAAGAGCTAGGCCTTTAATATTCAGCAGTGCAAGATGGCAATAGCATTTTTTTAACCGACATGAAGACATGCAGCAAAACTACCCTGCCAGCTGAACTTTAGGATCCAAAGTAGAACTGCAATCCTCTGTATCAAGGTCATGCGACTTTTTGAGCTCCCAACAACTAACCACTGCTAGTGCAAACTGCAGCACAATGGGAATAAAAACCATTGATAAGGTAAATCTGTCAGTCTGATTCTTACTGCTGAAGGTCAGCCTCATTTGCAAGCAATGCCTTTTGTATAAGTAAGAAATCTGGTAAGTACACAAACATACATATAAACACACTCATGTACAGGATAGTTACAGAAGTGTCTGATCACCATTTAGACAGAGATGAGCAGGTCTGAGGCCATGCAGGCACTGTACCTCTCCAGAGTGTGTGTATGTTTGCATGGGGAGCCGAGGTGGGGTTGGGGGGAGAAGTTTGGGACATTTTTATATATCATTATGATGAACAAATGAGCCTATAAGGATAGAAATGTGTGTTTTTGTATTTTGCTGCTCCTCACAAGGAAACTTGTTTTTTCAGTAACTACTGTTTTATTTTACATTGATAGACCAGAAAACTGTTAAGTATCTCACAAAACTGATGGAGTTGCAGAGGGTTCCAAAGCTAGTTTTTGTCCTGGGATTTATACCCCATACTCAGTCTCCCCTACATGAGGCACTACATCAGACCAATTGTACCTGTGTGGACTTCAAATCTAGGGTTGTTTCTCTATATGTGTTCTCATATGATTGTGAAACATCATTGGTCACAACCCATGTACTGTTCTATTTATAGCCAAGTGCACTCCAAATGCCTGGTTGTGGACTGTATCAGAGGAGACTTGGGACATAACTGCATACTTAGGACAGCCAAATAACCTAGAACTTTAATGCAGTCTCAGTGTGATAAAGGTGGTGGAGAAGACTCATAACTTGATGTATAGCTTTCAAAGTATTACCATCTTTGTGTCATGAAAGGAAGTTATACTTTTTTTTGGTAAGAATGTAGTTGTTTAAACTTGTTAATGTATTTATGATAATATACATTATCTAACAAAATGTGAGATACCCTCATATTTTCATGGAACAACACTGAAGAGATTACACTTTGATTCAATTTAAAGTTGTCAGTCTACACCTTGTAAAAAATGTATTTATTGTGCCCTTAAAATATATTAACACACAGCCTTTAAATGTCTAAACTACTGGTGAGTGAGTACACCCCTAAATGAAAATGGCCAAATGGGGGGAGCTGTGGGAAGCTACAGTTAATTGCCAACATTTACAGCGACATACTGAAGCAGAAACTGGGCTGCAGGCCAGTATTCCAACATGATGACCCCAAACACAACCACTGCTTTGCTTATAAAACTGAAGGTAAAGGTGCTGAACTGGCCAAGCATGTCTCCAGACCTAAACCCTACTGACCATCTGTGGAGGAGCGAGAGTTATTGTGAGGGCACAGAAAATGTACGCTTTTATAGAAGCTGTAGACTGATTACTTTACATTGTACCAAAGTGCAATATCTTCAGTCTTGTCCCATGAAAAGATGGGTTACAAAAATGTAAGGAGTGTACTCACTTTTGTAAAATACTGTATATTATTTAATCAACTTGCATTCTACAAATGTTTTGTCTGTTATAAATTGTTGAAGTTGACATGTTCGGTGCTTGCTTATGTTTGGGAGGGTTTCTAGTTCCTATTTAAATAGTCAAAATATCTTGTTGTGTGCACTGTCACACATAGATTGAAGGCAAACCATTAATTGTTAAGTAAAAAAACTTCTTCCTTCACTAAAAGGCTTAATTTAATATTAAATTCCAATAACAGAATTACCGTACTGCATTCTCCTGTCCTCAGGAGTGTGTACCTGCAAATCCGATCTTAACGTTCTTGGTATTGAGAAACTGCACAGGGTCACTGTGGTGGTAGGCTAGTGAATTGCTGCTGCACAAACTGTCCCTGTTGTGAAAATAATTTTAAAGGTTTCTTCCTGGAAGTTAATTTCCAGTTTATTTGTATAATGTAGCACGTTTAACAGTTAAAAGACTAAAAGCTCCACAAAACAGTCTTAGGAAAGTAGTGCCATTAGCAAGAAAAGTCCCTGAGACATATTAGAAAGAAACCTTGAGAAGAACTAGGATCAAATGAGGAACCCACCCTCCCCTGGTTGAGATAGGACAGTCCTTGTCTAGCTGAATATAGAGGAAAATTATCAGCAGTTGTGTATAGGATATAAATGGTTCATTGTTCAATGTTGTCTCAATGTAAAACCGTAGTTTGTATCAGATCATATGCTCTAGGCAGATCATGCAAAGTCTCTGGGAGTCGAGTTGAGGTGGTAGTGTCTGTCTATGTCAATTTTCAGTGATTGAAAATTATGCTGATGTCTACTCTGAAGAATGGCCTGTAATACTAACATTAAAATACTACACTAATTAATACACTAATAGTAATTACTGTATGTGGTACAATTTTGGCTGAGACTTTTAAAAGAGTTCATATCTACAAGATCCGAAGATACCAACTCAAATTACAGTGTTGGAAGTGTGTGTATATGAGCAGAATGTACACATTCCCTGAAAACAAGCACATGTACCACATTTAAGCTTTTCACTTTTCATCACTTGCCTTGAACGGTTGCCACACATTTTTTCACTGTTTTACTTCACTTGATTGATAGTCTGTTTAAAAGGCTGCAGTTGAAGTGTGTCTCATCGCCACTGCATAGTTTTTGTGCAGACGACTGTAAGTGCTTTTCTGACTAATTCAAAATTGATTCTATAGGCAAGGCAACGCTCAATATATGTATTTCTTCCTGCCACTCTGATTATCAGTACATGCATTATTACTTGGCTATGTCTTTTCTTTACCTAAAGTGGATGAGGGCAGAGAGCATGTAGTGGCTCCGTTTTTACAAAATAATAGCATTCTGTGGTGCTGGATGAAAACAAAGCTAAAAATCAAATGATGTTGCACTCAGAGCTTTAGAGTAAAAGAAGGAATGTATTCAACCATGAAGCGAACATTAAGTAATGAACCTGACACTGCTGACCAGTCCATTAGGCTGAGAGTTTATGGGCTAGTACACACTGGGTCAATGAACATACAAGCGAAGTCTCTCTGCAACCACGTAGCTCTATACTGTTTTTGGTTTTCATTGTTAATAAGGTTAATAAGCATATAAAACTTACTAATACTATAAACTATTCTAATAATATATTTTAAACTAATTAAACATTAAGCAATTAATTACTTTCTTACTTTTCAAATTGAAAAACAACACAATATGTATTAGTGTAAAAGCAGGTACATAAATTACTTAATTGTGAAATGATGTTATTTATTTACTTATTTACATTCTGTACAGCTTTTTAATAATAAAAAAAAAGCTGTGTGTGTGTGTTGATATATTTATAGTATGGCATGTGGATCAATTGTTTTTTACAGAAATGGCACCTTTCTTTTAAAAAACTAATCAAGCTTAAAGATTTGCTTTAGGATGCCGAGGTTAAAGTTATGGTTAGGTGTAGCATTAATTAGCTACAATAATAATTATGTCTATATAAAGTCAACATATGGATTATGGAACAGACAAGTGTGTTAGTGTGTGTGTGTGTGTGTGTGTGTTTGTGTGTGTGTGTGTGTGTGTGTGTGTGTGTGTGTGTGCGCGCGTATGGGGCAGCAGTAGTTCAAGGTAAGCCACGCAGTTCCATTCTCCTCCTTGCTGTCAAGAAATGTAATTTGTGCCTTCAGTGATTCACCTGGTTCACATGCAGCATGTAAATTTATTTCCCTAATAATCAGTGCAGGAGATTGCCCAGGAGGATTAATGGTATCATTCCTTATCATCCCTACTGGACCGCCAGGATATTACCCACCTCTGACATGGAAAAATTGTGTTAGTTCTACAGAGAAAACGCTGAGATATTTGTCCTGCTCGACAATATAATAGGCTGGTGGATCATCAGATTGCAATGTCATTTCAAAAACCTTGAATACAAATAATGTACAGTGGGAGAATAGATGGTACATCCCTTAATATGCTGGACTAGTTATCCTTCATGCAGGTATAAAGAAGATTCTTTGACACCAGACCTTATTTAAATGATGCTTGACGCAACCAGCAGCTCTGGGCTCTGTCCTAGGACAGATCCTTCTTGTCTTATTTTTAATTAATCTTTATCTCTACTATCCTGCTTTTTTAAGAATCACTTTTCTCCCTCCTTTACCATTTCAAGCAAACAGCATGAAATATGTATGGAATGGATATATTAATTATCCCGCTATGCTGGAAAAAACAATGCGAAGGTAGTGCTGCAGGCTTGAGAGCAGATCTGTCACAAGGCCATGAAGAAAAAGGATGCTGGAAACGTAAAAAGCTAATTAATAAGATAAGTGACCAACAGGAACCCTCTGTCAGGAGTCACCCCAACCCCAAAGCTTAACAAGAGTGAATACTGCATGAACGGCATCATTATAAAGCCGTAATGTAGTACAGCCTTATTTTTCTCAACAAACACCCATTCCGACCACACCTAAAATCGAATGTGTGAACAGCACAACAGTGCGAAATGTGACATTCATGAGATCTGAAAATGATAGATCATATGAAAATCAAGAGTTTCATATCAGGGTCATTAAATGTTCATTTTGCAGATTGTCCTTAATTACTATGTATCACTTATTACCAAAGGGTTCAAACAGAAATGAAGCATTCATATTTGTTTTGTTAGCAGTTTAATTTACACAGAAAGTCAATTCAAAAAAAGTAATTGCATTTTTTAATTAATAATACTTAGGTAGTTATATGATGTGCTTTTTACACAATAGCTGCAGTCCCCCATTGGGTACAGAAAGTGCTTATTGCAATATTTGCTAAATAGTATATGAAGGGGATAACACATTTTACATACTATTGAGTATGGCATAATGTGGTTTGGTACGTGGCCATTGTGACAAAGTAGAGAGCAAGAAAGAGACAGATAGAAGTAAAACGATGCTAAATGATGGTTATCTATTGCTTATCTGGCAGTGTCATCTAGTTCCTATGCTCATTAAAAAATATATCCTTAAGAGAGCTCACTGTCTTAGAACCTCTAATTTAATATCAGGTTTCCAGGTTGCTTGACATTTCAACTCACCATTGCTACCAAACAAATAGCACATGTGCATATTTCTGAACTCTGATAGAAGGGTTCACCTCTCTTGAAGGGTTGATCATAGTGTTTCCAGGAGACTAAAAATATTTTTTTTATCTGTCCACAGTTTAGTAGACTAACCCACTGCCCAACACATACAGCTGAGATAAAAAGACCACCCACAATGTCCTGTGAGATTGGCCTTTGGCAATACAATCATGATCTTATACAATGTTTAGCACAGCTTCCCACCATAAAAATAAAGATGTCAGGGCTGAATTCAAGACCAGGTCTATGAGATGATAAGATGGCCATTTTCAGTTAGTTGCTACCTTTTAGTGCATTACAGCACACTATGATATACAGACACCATATATCCCACACCCCATTATTTCTATTCAATAACAACTAATTTCTCCACCCAATTCTCGCATGTTTAAATGTCTTACTCTTTTTTGGTATTACATAAAAATATTTAATATCTACAATTACATATACAGTTTCAACACTCCTTATTTGGATTGCCAATCATTTTTTATGTATTTCTTTTTTTAGGCCAAACACAGATGCAAATGATATACATTGAATTTTAGTCATTATAGTGTACGGTAAAAATAGAAACTGAACTTCTTTTAAAGATGCGAGCAGGGGGGGTTGAACTATATATGAGTCAATATTTCATCACTGGGAGGAATCCATAACTGGCCTTTGTTTAATTTATACTTGACACAGTGGCTCACATTTCCTTGGAGGTTGGTCATAAGGTTTCTGGGGGACTGTGAAGAATTCTTCATCAGTCCAAAACAGACTAATCCCATCGGCCCTGTCTAACATCTGCTTAATGCATCCAGTTCAGGTCATACCGCCCAGCACAAAGTGAGCATCAGCAGTAATGGATGTTAAGAGAAGAGCAGGCCAGGAAAAGAAATTCTTTTCATAAAGACTACTCTCTATTATGTTCACTCTCTTTTCCTTTTGTTCAAATCCGAGACCATGGGGTGGCCTAAGGTGAGACCTAGTATATTCACTCTCTGTCATACACTCATTTGGCCTTGACATCCTATTTCAGCTCTTCATCTCTGAATTATAGGAAAGAATTATTTTGTATGAAAAATACCAGTGCTCTCACTCCACTATTGTCCAGTGGATGGAGCCAAGAGCAACAGTGAGGAGAACCAAGTCCTCAGGCTTCACAGACACTGCAAAAACATATCATCAACCCCTTGCCCAGCACATCCAGCAAAGATAAATGGCCATTCACTTTCTGAGCAAATGCTATATTTCCACAAGTGCACAGAGTCCCCAAAGTCTGGCCTTTGTCAATAAGAAAAAAATAGTCCTACTTCACGATACCTCTGTTTACTAAGGATCACCTCCATAAAATAAAGATGTCATGGTCAGGTTTAACTGTCTCTGAAGAGAAAAGACGGCTGTTCTACTCCCTCCTTTTTCTTTTCTTTAAAGTCCAAAGGTACCTGTACAACTAAGTAAAAGTGGCTCCTATATATTAATTGTATTCAACAAACTAGCCTTTTTATGCAAGCAAGTGAAATAAAAATGAAATTAAACAGAGCACAGAGAGGTATAGAGTCAATACTTAAATATAAATATCTGAACTTCTTAACTTTTGTAGACTTTCCTCTGTGGGCTAGGTGTACCAGTACCAAGTACATCATACTCAAGCATTCTGTCATCTGACACTTTTCATGCTTCTCAAATGGCATTTGGTTAGATTCCATATCATACTGTATTTACCTTAAGATTTTAACAGGCACAAACAACTGCATATTTCATTAGTATATCTGTGCTAAATGCTGTAATAAAATCAAATTAAATGCAATAAATAAAAATTTACCAATACTTGCAACTAGCAGTGCATAACAATTTTAGTTCATGTTGTGTAATAGAGTTTAGTTACAAATAGTCTGAGAGCATCTCTCACAAGCACTTTCAGGCCATTTGATATGATCCATATTTGTTGCGATTGCTACACTTTTGCCTCTCAGAAACTCTCTTCTTTTGATTTTTTTTAACTCTGATGTTCAGCGTTACTATACGTGTTTCTGGCTTCCTGTGGCTTGGGATCATTAGCAACTTCTGTATGTTATTGTTTATTTTCTGTGGTACACTAAATTAAGTTACCTTAAGCTTAGGAAAGACGATTGGAATAAATTGGAAAAATGATGTCCAAACAAACCGCAAATGGACATTTATGATGATTGTAAAGTGACCCTTCATAATCTCGGATTACTATAGGTTCAAGAGTGCAGCAAGTGCAAAAAACAAAAAGAGCCACATACATTACAGGATTGATTTCTGTAGATTTGTGTCTCCCTTGAATTCAGCAGTCCTCATTATGAAGGACTTAAAACTTCAATTTCCTGTTCCAGGGATACAGAACATTGTACTTGACGTTATCAGTATTGTCTGTGAGTAAAATAAAGATGATTATACAAGAGCGACAGGAATATATTTTTTCCGTTTATTATAAAATCTAAGCCAGCAAACATATAAGTTGTGTGGATTGGTTATGTTAAATGTTTAAGCGAATGCTATTGATTGAATAAGTGTGTGAAGTCCTGCAACAGATCAGTGCTCTGTACAGGTTGTTTTCTTTTTCCAGTGGTAAGACCCATCTCGATATAAGACAAAGCATCATGTCCAGCTCTCAGAGCATGAATTATAGTTTGCACAGCACAGGTGCCAAAATACCTTTTCAGATGTGCAAATTATAAGAACAAACAATAATTTAGCTTACAGAATATGGACAACAAAAGGCAGGCATAAAATACCATATCCAGAAAGCTGACAGAATCCAGTCCTACACCTTTTTGCATTCCACTTACGTGGTGAGACAGAATTGCTTTGAAACAACCTGTCATCATCCAATGTGGCTAATGATTAAGATGTGCATACGTATGGTTAGCGTTATTAATGACTCTTTTCATCTAAAATGGGATTTATTAAAAGGAACTCGTAATTAAATTTAGCGATGAGCCACGTTGAACAATGTCAGATAGTGGCTACTTTGATTTTGTTATAAAGCAATTATGCAGAATTGACGTGAGTGAATGTGGTGCTGTGGCCCTTTTTTAATGAATTAACTAAGAAAAATAGCCCAAGTTTTAAAGTCTGGCAGGAGTTAATTGCTTTGGTGTGATGGTTACTCTGAATTATGTCATTTCGTTTTTGTTCTTATATTCTCTCAATACACATTTACAGATTTGTTCTCATTTCTTTTAATTACTAGAGATTTTCATTGATTCAGTCATGTATTAAATAGATGAACCCACTGTGATTGATTTAATATTGTTTGTATCATTACTAATACAGTTTAAAATGGGACACATGTCTTTGGCAAATATATTTAAACCTGGGAATTTACCTTGATAATGAACATGTAAATGATGTATTTGTACTTAATGGAAATTGAAAGGTTAGTTACTTACTTTAAGAATCTGATTAGCATTTATTGCTGCACAGAAGTATTAGACATGATTGTATGAACCAGTCTAACTTTAAGTACTTTAGTTAATCATTTATGAGTCTGTGAATATATGATTTATTAGCGTATAATTAATTTATGGGTTTTGGACATGTCTTTACTTTGTACTGGGAGCTTGAAGAGGGTTGCTTGAAAATGTGCTGTGAGATTTCCTTACATTTTCTTAGGTGCAGAATTAATAAGCTACAGTAATATTATATAATACAGTTCTATTGTATATTATGTATGTTTAAGTGACATTAATAAAAATATTTGTGTGACATCCAATAGATTTGCTTTAAGTTGCTGAGGTTATGGTAAGGGGTAGGTGTAGGTGTACCATTAATTAGCTCCAGTAATCATTGTGTTTATGGAAAGTCCCCACATGGATTACGTGACAGACGTGTGTTTGCGTGTGTGTTTATATGTGTGTGTGTGTGTGTGTGTTCCACTTGCATATTCCTAGGGCCTGATACAGCAAAATGCTGATACAGCAAAGGCTACTTACCTTTCATATGATGTCAAAAAGGCACATGGGACACATAAATAAAAGAAAAACATGCTGCGTTTGCATATGAAAACTGGACATCCCTCTCTATTCTACAAAAAGGTATGCACAATCTCTGCGGTTGATGACAGTTTAGCAGAAGTGACTTTATGAGCTCTAAACTTTGCACCAGTTTCAACCAACTGAGCATATAAACATACTGGCAAAATCTTTTGAAAGACAAGAGAACCTCAAGTGCTCTCCTGTAAGCTTCACAGATACACATATACCCAAGTATTTACCAAAACATTGCCATGGAGACAGATCACACAAAGGGCTTGATTTGCCCTTGTGACCACAACAAGACACAGACTGAATTGAACTGGATCAATAGTCCAGCAAGAATATAATGCGCTCTCCTTAACAAGACACAGTGAAAACAAGATCAGGACAAAGATTTAGTAGAAATCTGGGTGTTCTGTTGTAAACACTGACTTTCATATGGGGTTAGATGAGGTTATCGACATCACGGCTCAGCGTGCATCTGGCTTCATTTTAATTATCGCACTCAGAGCTGAGGATTATTTTCAGGCCAGAGATGGGAGCACCTATTATTAGAGGGTCCACTCGCTGTCTCCTCCTGTCAATGAAATAAATAAATATATAAAAGAAAGAGCCGATCACTGTCTTCTGACTCCCAGTGGAAATCGGCAAGTGCATCTCAGTGCTTAGCAACCAGCCCTGGGGCCTGTTTTGCACAGCTTAATTCAGATGTGGGTTCAAGCCAGTTGATTGGCTGCACTGTCCATCCCTCCCGCCACCTTTACTCTCGCTATCTCTCATTCTTGCGGTCCTGCAGAAGCTCTTGCATTTGACAGTAATGAAGGATGACCAGGACAATAGTAAGGTTTGCACTGAACTCACAAGTGCTAATGGTCAATGCACTCTGTGAATGCCATTTAAAAAGTTTAGCTGTTCCATATGCATCAGTGTTTCCTACTCTTTTCAAGGGAAAGTAGCCAAAGCATGGTTAAAAAGTCACTATAAGTAGCCACATTAGGCCATATACTAATTTGAATATTTAAAACATTGTTTGAAAAAGGACTATATCTCATGATGGAATTTAGAAACAGAACATTAAAATGGAGCTGAATTTAAAAAGAAATATAGATTTTATAATTTATCTTATTTCTAGCTTATAGAAAGAATGAATCTGACAGTTTGATATAGTTTGTTATAACTAGGTTATTAACTAATCACTAGGTTTACTTATCACTTACTAATCGAAAGTGCCAGAAAAGTGGCTTTCCATATACTGTATATATGATATTATATTATATCATATATACAGTATACATATTGTCTTGTCTTGTCCTATCACATTTAAATCACTCTTAATACTCTTAAATCACTCCATTTGACTGTCATTGCCACTGCCTCATGCCAGTGTTAGTGTTATCCAGCTCCACAGCGGTGCCAGTACTTGCTCAAGGGGGGTACTGGCCCCCTTGGCTACCATAGAGGCAGTGAAGGGGTCGCTTCTACTTGCAAGGGGTTCGGTAGCTGAGAGACCCATGCAGGCCTTTCTGAATACCCTCTGCAATGTCATGATGCTTGGATCCTGGACAGGGGTATGTGAGGCCCTAAGATTTTCTGTCACTGGTTCATGGTTCAACTGACCCAAGGCTCAATGTTTAACATTATTCTAGTGGCTTCTGATGTGCCTGAGGTCATTCCTTTGATCCCCAACACCCCTGAAGTCATCCCAGTAAACCGTTATGGTGGATTTATGGTCTGACATCTCTATGGTGGCCCACAACACTCCTGACACCCCTAAGGCAGCCCCTGACATAACCATGGCAGTCACTGCATCGTTGCCAGTGTCTTCAGATTACTTGTTACAGCATCTCCAGCCAACTCATCCCCAGCTCACTGCCATTAGCCCCAGCTCAGCTTGACACTGCTTCCCCAGTCCCTGCTCATCCCGACACCACTCTCATGCCGCCTGCCCTACAAAACACCACAGAGTTCCTGGTCTGCTTGGTGGCAGTTTTGCACCTATTCTGTAGTTTAGGAGTATTGACTTTTGAGCTTCATGTAATATTTACAGTGTAATCTGTTGTACTAGCCCAATGTCAGTTTGTATTAGCTAATTTTCTGTAGTAGCTCTACCTCACTTTTAAGTGTGTATAGCATTCTGTCAGTGTTCGAATTTGCATTAGCACATGGTATGTTTCGTATTAGTACACAGCTTAGCCATCTTGGTTTACTATCCTGTGTTCATCAGTTCCACACCATGCAGTAAACCAACCACACTTGTTTGTCTGCATATCCCACAGATGCTCGATTGTTTTGAGATCTGGTGAATGTCGCATTCAAGTCAATACCTTGAACTTGTTGTCATGTTTATTAAACCATTCCTGAACAATTTTTGGAGGAAGGATCTCATTCTGCTAAAAGAAGCCACTGCTTTTATGCTTTTGCCATGAAAAGACAACATTACAACAGTGCATGCGGTAAATGCCAAAGTAACAACGACAATGTTTTTGTAGCAGAAAGATAATCAAAGCATCACACTGTCACTCTAATCACACAAATGCATGATTTAAATTGTATCTATACAGATATAGATTTGTTGCTAAGCTCTATTTTAAAATAAAGTCATTAAACGAGTTTAAAAGTCTAGTGAAAAAGTCACCAAGAAAGAAATAATTGTCATAGTGATAGATAAGTATTATTAAAATTTAGTTGTTAGTAAAATACTTTTACACATACACTACCGTTCAAAAGTTTGGGGTCACCTAGACAATTTTGTGTTTTCCCTTAAATCTCATACTTTTATTT
>JAVSBV010000097.1:3936158-3946234 GCA_033117975.1 Parotocinclus spilosoma
TCTGATTAATTTAATGTTAGCTTCATTGAAAAACACTGTGCTTTTCTTTCAAAAATAAGGAAATTTCTAAGTGACCCAAAACTTTTGAACGGTAGTGTATATTGCAATAATTAAAAAGCAAAAGAGCTTCCAGGGGTCAATATGTCAGTGTGTAAAGTCTATTGAACACCAAATTACTAAAAACTGATTAATGGTTGATGAGATGCTGATCACCAGCAAATTAAAACATGCTAGACAAATCAGTCACACAACCTAAATATTAAATATTAAATAGTAAATATTTCTTTATAAACATACATTCAAAAAGTTGTATATTATTTTAATGGCATGTAAGTCAAATAAACAAATCATAGCAAAAGTGAAGTTACATTTGAAACTTACTGGTTTAGAACATATTGCCAATATGCCAACTTCACAACCCATAAATGGAAGCATTCAACACTTAATTGTGGATAAGGTTTGTAAGCTTGCAAACTTTGATAATTTACTTTATGTAGTCTATAGCATAGCATGGCATGATTAAGTATTGTAATTAAAACGTATGGCTTTGTATAGTTCGTTTTTGTGTGTCCAGGCAGTTGACGTAAATTTGGTGTGAACAAACAGATATATCTTGATAATTTAAGTTTTTCCATCCTTTGCTGTAATACTACACACACCGGACATTAGTCACCTGTGACTTAAACAGACCTAATAGCATGTAGTATAATACAGTACTATAAATTCCATCGCATACCCCTCTGGTATTTATAGTCCAGTTATCTTTGGGGAGCGCCACCTGCAGGAGTGAAATAATACCACCAAACATACTACCACAAAACATGCAAGGTAACTAATTTGTCTCTGGGGAGTATATATTTAATGAAGCAAATTAGGCAATACAGCAAGGACATTGAGCCATCACTGCAAAAGGCATTCATTCAGCAACTCTAGTGGTCCTCACTGCTTGTGACTTACAACCAACGAGAGTGAGAGTGTAAAGTGATGGGGGTGTAAAATGAACCCAACATGGACTCACACCACTGAGACACAGTCTTCACTGATAGCAGGTCAATTACCTGTGTGTAATTGCAATAATTCCAATAACACTGCAGTCATGCTTGACAGTTTCCAGACTAGGGCCAGTAATTGCTAGGTGATGTATATGACTAGAATCAAAGGCTTGTGTTGAGCGGTGGAACTGACAATGCTTAATACAATAAAATCTGAGCTCATTAGCATCATGCTAAATGACAAATTGGTGTGAATGCAAAATGGGAAAGAAAAACTGAATATTAGGCACTCACTGTGATAAAATGGAGTGATCAGGTATTTTAGCCTTCCAAACATTCAAACTGTCTAAAGAGAGACTTTACAGGTTCTGAAGTAACAATTGAATTCAATTTTTAAAAGGGATTATGAAAATTAGTTTAGTTAAAATAAAAAATACAATGAAAATGAATTAGTTATATACAGAGAAAGCACAATCAATGCATATTCAAATCATGATAACTTAAAGCAATTATTAGAAAAAAGAAAAAGGTCAGACTGGGTACTTACTATGCGATATAACTACAAATTCCATCGTTAATGGATAGAACAACAGATCCCATAATACGCTGTGAACATTGTCATAAAATCTGTTTTCCTGCAACACCTACACTCCCTCACTCACTTTTCATACCTGTTTTATTTAGGTTATGGTTTAGTGGGGGTCAGGGCATAACTGGCAACACAGGGAACAAGGTGGAAACCAACTCCAGATTGCACACATATGCAGTCACTGGCTCACACAGCTCACTTTAGAGTTTAAATTGTCTTCTTTACAGTACATAATTATGTTCCTGCAGTATACCAGCAGTATATCGTAAATGTCTTCGAATAAGTGTTCACTTAACGTAAGTACGAAGCTAAGTATCCGCACAATACTATACAATACAATATTTTTTTTGTTTTCAGAAGGTATTTATTTAAATGTGGTCTATTTGGTCTACGGCTTTGTATATATATATATATATATATATATATATATATATATATTATTTTTAATATATATTTTTATAATTATAATTTAATAATTACATGTGATAATTAAACCTAACTCATCATCACTTAACAATCTGCTAGCAAGTTTTAACATCTTGAAAGTCGCACAGGCTCCAGCTGATAAAGTAGATGCAATTGTTAAATGTGAACATAATTACTTGGTCATTTTAATCAATTATGTGTTTTATTAGATGACATAGACCAGTCTCGTGATCTGATGACTTCAAGGTAGCCATCTGTTAAGTACAGAACAATATGCTTCGACAAGGTTTCACCAGAAACAGAAGCCCTTTTTCTAGTCATAGACTGTAGGTGCCTCAATAATACAAAGCAACAAGAAGTTAATATTAACGGGTGCATTTACAGAAGTAATTAAATCTCAAAGTGAAGAGAATTGCCAAGCTATTTTTCTAAAAAGGCCTGCATGGAGCTAGCTCTCACAGAGTGGCCTCTTTTCATTAGCAGGAAGACATTAATAAACAGGAATGGGTTAACAGTGCAGAAAAAAAGCCAGAAGTCAGACAGTTGGGGGGGGGTGTTCTTTTCTTAAGTCAGCTGTAAGTAATTACGCCATGGTGCGCTTCTGATGATTACCATAACAGAGCAATTGGACGTGAAAAATGGATAATAGCATGGACATGGAAGTGTGTTTAGAGAGCGGCAGGGAGAGCTGGTTAATGTGGTGCATTCCTTCTTATGTCCCAGGCCGCGCAATGGGGCACACTGGCAGTCTGTGAATGTGTGGGGCTCTCTGCTACTTGGTAGGGCACACCTCTGAAACTTTTCACTTTTATACATAGTGACAAGACCTCTCTCTTCCTGTTAACCCAGAGTTTTGTCCCCTGTATTTGGCAGTTGCCCACTCAATACACTTATAAAGCAAGACATTTCACAGCCACATGCACGAAAGACGAGAACCTTGAAACCAATATGATGTCTGCTTAGGCCCATTAGATTGCAGTGCATTATGAAACATGAAATGTTTCTGCTCATGTTTGATGCTTAGACCTTGGTATTATCCTGCTTAAATTGTTCTGTCTGCATACATTTCCTTAAAAAAGAATAATAACAACAACAATAATAATAATCTTTATTTGCAATCAGGTTTCATATATGCAGCAGTTCAGTGCTCAACAAGGGAGAAAAATACAAAATTATAATTAAAAAAAAAACATGATTAAAATTTAAGCAAAAAAAACCTGGTAATTGATAATCTGGGGATAGTAGAGGAAAGTCTGGAGGAAAACTGTTATGCATTTAAACAAATTTTTATCTAATGCCTGAGTAGCTATTAACTCCTCATGGAGACAATCTCAGAGTGTTTGTCCCAGGTGGGTAAATGCAAATTTCACACTTTATATACTGCTCACAAAAATTAGGGGATATTTTAAAATTAAGTATCCCATAATTAAATATCCCCTTATTTTTGTGAGTGTAGCAGTGTAGTTTTGGGAGCTTCCAACATAATACTTTTAGATGACCAAAGTGCCTATGTTGAAGCATATCTAGCAATGAAGGTGTAAGACAATTTACACATTTAAAAACAAATAAGAGAGTCCTGGAATAAAGATTCTAAAAATCAGCTAAAAAGCTTGAGTGACTGGAATGCTCTTGTAGTGTTTCTCATTCTCACATTGGTCAGGACCCATTCATGCAGAATGCAGCAGCATTCTGAACTGGATATGTAAAGCTGTATCTATGGATAATTGTAATAACCAATGTTATGCCTTTAAATTACTGCACAAAATAGAAGCATGTAAAAGCCCCAAAATTTATAAATTGTAAGCTCCTCAGCTTATTGTATGATGGCTTGTAAGACGTCCACTGCAACTTAATAGCTATGATTAACTAAATATCAAAACCAGTCTAAAATGTCTGGATGAAGCTCACCCAGTCCTCAGCTATATCACTTAACATAACTTAGGCAGCGATGTTACTTATGTTATTATTGTTTTTTAAATCATTTAAGACCTTGAGAAGTGCGTTTGCAGCACTTAATCTGATAACTGTAGAAAATCAGATTGTCTTGCAATTGAGTAATTAGATAATAGAAAACCTTTGGGATTACATGACCCAAGAAATAATCAGATTTAAGCAATTATTCTACTTTGTGGCCAGCTGATAATCTAACAGATAGATGTGAAACTTCAGCTTTCAATATTAAATAATACACTTCTTCATTTTGGGTATATATTGCTTGTCAGAGTCTCCGCAAATTGTTCAAACGTGGTTTATCATTTTAACATTTAATTCCAGGGCTTACAGTTCCGATCTGAGAACCCCCAACCTGTGGTTCCTGTCTCGGAACCTTAAAACCCTGCTTAATTGCCTGTGGCTCCTATGTACTCTATTTCACTGCCTGCAGCCACTAAGACTAATCTTGGACCAACATGCCAACAGACCTTGACCACCAATTTTTGGCCTTTGAACTACTATGTTCTGTATGTAATGGATATATTGTTCCTTCTCTGGTGTGTTCTATGTTTCCATTGTTTGTATCGACACTTTATCTGTGTTAGCTTGCTCACTGTTTACAGAACAATAATATTGTTTGCATTAGCACTGTATATGAGCATCTCCATTTGTATTAGCTTTTTTTCTCTGTTTTGTACAAGCCATGCCTCTTTGTTAGCCACCTAGCCTCTATCTGGACCTGCATTTGTGTTAGCTTAGACATCTATACTGCTCACAAATATTAGGGGATATTTCTTTTTTGTGAGAAGTATAAAACCACTTTTTAGATCCTGTCTTTTTAAGCTTTGCCACATATCTCCTTCGTTTGAACCTTGTACTCCACCATGTCCATCTGTAATAAAGCACTTGCACTTACAGCAGTTTCTGTCTTCCTACCCTGCACAGAATGTGACAGATTGGCCATGAAGCTGGGCAAATTTTTCAGTAAGACTCAGCGTAGAAATAAGCACTTAACTGGACTGACACTACTTTCTTATTAATGTTGCCAAGAAATGTAAGAATAATTATTGCACAGTGATTATTAACCACAGAACAACTCAACAGTTGAGTCAAATCAAGTCAGGTTTACTTCTATAGTGCATTATATATACCGCTCACAACAATTTGAGGATATTTCAAATGAGATATCTGCCAACACCATTGCTGATGTATCCTTGTCCGTAGTGGTCTTTGGGCAACCATGTCCGGGTTTCACGTAATCTGGCTAAGAGTGATGCAACAGTCCTGTGTGAAATTGGTGGCCTTTTTGGTCCATAAATAGACCAGATGTATTAACTTAACATAAGTGCATATGCGTGTGAAGGCAGACAAATATATATATATAGAAATTGCCTGTCTTCACACACACGTATGAACTTAAGTGACATCTCATTCTTAGTGTGTTTATTTGAACTTTTGACTTTTAAATTTGTTAGGTCAGACACTGATGTGGACAAAAATACCTTTCTTGAAGTCTCCTCTAAATAATTCCAAAAGAGTACTATTGGGTTGAGGTCAGGACTAGTCTTCCACACCAAGCTTGTTCTTCCATGTCTTCATAGACGTTTTGCTGGCAAGTGCCAAACACATACTCATGCGTTAGATAGCCAGACGGAGAAGCATTATTTTTTATTTAACAGAACATGTCTGCACTGCTCTAGAGCCCGGTGGTGGCATGCTGTACAGCGCTGAATCCTACACTTTGCATTGTGTTGGAGATGTAAGGCTTGGATGCAGCTGCTCAGCCATGGAAACCCATCCCATGAAGCTCTCTATGCAGAGTTATTGAGCTAATCTGAAATACACACTTGGAGGTCTGAAGCGAGTGACTCTGCAGAAAGTTGGCAACCTTTGCACACTGCACTGTTTATTTGGTAGAAAAATGTTTCATGACTGAGCTCAGGGTACCACAATGGAATTCACTGAGCTCCTCATGCCTTGGTTTTTGTTCTGATGTGCATTTTTAGCGGTGACACTTCATATAGATCGTTGTTTGTTTTTTTAAATCAGGTCCAACCAACTCAATTTGAGATGGAGACCAATCAAGATGGACACCAGCCAAGGTGTAGAAATATAGACGTGGGCAAGGGAGTGGTCCAGATAATCCAGTGGTCAATTAAAATCTAATTATCTGAATGTTGGTTTTAAGATCACTACATATGAAATGCATAGTCACATAGAATCACAGACCCTTAAATGGGGCATGCATAAGGTTTATAAAGGGTATGTGACGGCTGTCTGAGTCTCACATGAACAGTGTTTAGGCTAAGGAGTTGATGATTCATGGTGGGGCCATAGACATGGAACATTACGATATACACTGTTATCATGGTTAGCATGGTGAGTTCTGAATGTTGGAATTATGAGGCTGCACATGCTCCAGAATTATGGAGGTTTGCCATTCAGGTGGTTGCAATTCAGGTGAAGACATCCTCACATCTGTTTTTCGAGAACAGTTATCTTTTTTGGTGAGGATTTTTGTTATTTTTATTTCCCCATACCAGAGTCCAGTTATAATTTAGCTGGCCTGAGGGTAAAAGCTAGAATTAGCTTGGACTTGGCCCCCAGAGTACCCTATGGCTAAACGGGATAATGTCTTTGTTAACCCCGTTCCACTGGATGGTTTTGTCAGCAGCTGCTGTTGTTTCAGCCGGATGAGTAGCAACCTTTCAATCCAGGTATTCCTTATGGAGTGTACGATGGAAATTCTTTCCTGAAATTCAACTACTGTTTCAGACAGTTTGGCTCTAAAAAATGTTTTCCTATTGCGTGATTAATTGGAAGCTTATTGACCTTATTGTCAATGAAAAATAAATATGATACATATTAAATAAATTGCAAAATGCTAGAAAGACAGAAAAGAGTTAAACTTATAATTGTTTGAACAGTAGAGGAGCAAGAGGAGCAGGAATTAAGCTACGTGCACACAGCAGGCGATTTTCTCACCAAGTCTGCTTTTCTGAGGGGTGGAGCTGCTCACACATCTTTTTAACATAGCTTTTATCAGTCATTTGAATGATTTATGCTCCGAAATTGATGTACATATGCAAACGATCAATGTTGCCAGAGGTAAACAATTAAAATGGGGGTCAGCAATAAGAGTCACATATTTAATGGTCATGTTAAAAAACAATAGGTTATTTAGGTATAGCCAAGGCCACTTTGGTTTGCCTTCTTGGTTTCTTTAAACGCTTTTAAACTTTTTGTTTTCATTTGTTGTTGCAGCCACGTCCTGCTCTGGCTGCGTTCAGCTATTTATTTAAGAAATTATCTCACTTACATTGTGTGGTTGCAATATGTGCCTTTTAATTTTATTTGCACATAAACATCTCCCCTAATATTTATGAGGTCTGTTACTTTACTATCCCACAACCGATTACCTCCATCGATGTTGTCATTTTCTTTTCTTCTCTGTGCACCTTTAAAGCAAACGTTGAGCTGGAAGGATGTAAAATACACATGGATTCTGTCCTCAGCGTTCTATTTCAGGTCACATTGCTACATATCAGATAAGTATCCGATAAGTACCACATATAAAAGAGAGTTTGTCCATAGTCAACTCTGAAAACTTCAGCCTAGTAATGTACGTGTAGCCTTAGTTCCAGTAGTTTAGCCTTTAGTCAAATGTAACCACATAAAAAACAGCTCTCTTATTGGCAGGTTAGATGCACAATAAATAAGGTTCAGAGTTCAGTAATTAAAATATGATACATAACATAAGCAACAAGATTTAGTTCTGATTTTAAAATGGCTCTTCTTCAGGGACACTCATTCGCTCACCATGTTGACATTCAGATCTTCGGAGCTGACTCTCAGGACATGGGACATGGGAAGTAAGAAGGAGGCCAGATAATAAGGATGGCACACTGAAATTCAACATTGAATTCAATCTTATTAGCCACCAGTTGACAGGCTTCACAGATAGAATAACACTATAGAGCTTAAGGGTCATAGGTCATGTAGCTTAGCAGTACTTCTTTTGGAAGGTCTAAAAGTCCTTCAGTAACAAAGTAACCTTCACAGTGATTGACCTGTAAAGAAATATGAGGGGGCTTGTGCAAGATGCTTTGCATGAGGGATTCATACAATCAAGTTATTTAGGTCTTGTCAGATTACTGAGCACTTTCAGATTCCAGGGGAGTCAGTATTTAGGGACTGTAGACTGTGGGAACTGTCTGTAGTTACTTTGCTTGTGTCTTGCTCAAGTTGTCACATCTAATGCACATTGAAAGCTTTTTTTGTTCAAGCATGTCAATTTTTTATTTCAATAGATGACAGAACGTGGGCTTTTACTGTTACAACTGCCTGTTTACTACCCCACCCACTTGCTGATTGACATCTAAGAAGTCCTATTTTTCTGATAAACTCCAGGATTTCAGCTTAGCAGTTTCTGCTGGCTTGCAGAAGCACTTCTGATAAAGCCTAAACCAGACTTCATCCTCAATGAACTCATGTTAAATGGCAACATAATTTTTGTAATTTACAGTTTTGCAGGACAGATGTTCAGGGCATATTTGTGCATAGCTACGAAAGAAAATAGAAGTATAATTCAGGGTTACGGAACTTTTCATCACCTCAATAGCTGTACTTATGTGGAAATTTCCTCTGGCAGACGGCTCCTAAATTGGCTGGAAAAACAATAGCTCATCACCAGTGCAACGGAACATTGCAACAATTCAAAGAGGCAAAACTACGAGTCATCTAACACAGTTGCTCGGATATATTTATGTGCATTGCATTAGGAGAGGGCCTGCATTTTGACTGGGCTGTGAGCTGATGGCTCAATCTGTCGTGTGACATGCAGCCGGCTGCCTGATTTCCTCCATGTCTGCCTGGCAGAGACAGACCTCTTCAGACCGACAGCCCCAAGCCTTCACCCTGCCTGGCCTGCCAAGAGTCTGGCCACCTCATCTAACATTCATGCGCATAACTTCACTTAAAAGATTTACAACAGATGGGTATGCATTTGTATATGTATGTGAGACTGAGGCAGTCAATAAGAACGGCCTGTCCAAGGTCAAAACCTAGCAGGCGGACTCTCGCCTCCAGTCTTTCCACAGACACCAGAAAGTTTTAATGTTGAAGTTCAGAATACATATTTGTTAACAGTGTGCCATGTGACACTCTTTGCCCAACCACTCTGGATCTAAAATAAAATCCTCAGTTCTACTTAGGGTCTTTCAAAGGTTCTGCACAGTAAAAAAAAAAAAAAAACACAAAGATGAATTCTACTTGGAAAAGCACATGCAGATGAGTCAGTAGCCGCTGCCTCCCACACAGAGGTACAAATATACAGATAAGAGCAGGTGGCACAGAACTCCAACACTACAACCACTATCTTGTGAATATTGTTGCTGTAGACATTTTAGTCTGTTGTAGTCTATAAGCATTTTGCTTCTGTTCCATGATTAACCATATGTGATGAAGTTGAAGAAACCACCGCCAATACTGTTATCAGTACATTCAAAAAGGTCTGTGGGATGAACATTTATTCTGCATATGCAACCAAATTTTTACAAAGTGCTACTATAAAACATATTAGGTAATATATGAGAAGTATATCTCTAATGTATGAAAAATTAATAGCCTGATATTTCATGGCTCAAAGTTTTAACTAAACAACTGTATTCAGAAATTGCTAGCACTCAGAAACAGCACACATTGTAGTGCTTCCCAATTTTCAACGCACTAACTGTATTTAAAGATCAATAAGTCATAATACTGTAGATAACCTTCCGATGTAATCATAACCTGCAACTCTAAATGCAAAGGTAATGCATTGCCTGTTTCCTCAGTATAGAAATGCAGAACAGCATGTCAAAATCTTCCTGGGTTCTCCCATGTCACTTCAGTGCTAAGTTACGTACATATCTGATATCTGAACTTTTTTTTTTTTTTTTCGAAAAAATTGGGGTTATTATTCACCCCCCTTGCATTAATACTTTGTAGCACCACCTTTTGCTGCGATTACAGCTGCAAGTCGCTTGGGGTATGTCTTTATCAGTTTTGCACATCGAAAGCCTGAAATTTTTGCCCATTCTTCCTTGCCAAACAGCTCGAGCTCAGTGAGGTTGGATGGAGAGCGTTTGTGAACAGCA
>JAVSBV010000097.1:3946334-3964857 GCA_033117975.1 Parotocinclus spilosoma
CTCCTTCCATTTCAATATGATCGTGTGCAAAGTGCTCCTTGAGATGTTTAAAGCTTGGGAAATCTTTTTGGATCCAAATCCAGCTAGAAACTTCTCCACAACAGTATCGCGGACCTGCCTGGTGTGTTCTTTGGTCTTCATGATGCTCTCTGTGCTTTATACAGAACTCTGAGACTACCACAGAGCAGGTGCATTCTATTTATCATTATCAGTCATTTAGGTCAATATTGGATCATTCAGAGATTCTCACTGAACTTTCTAGAGTGAGTTTGCTACACTGAAAGTAAAAGGGATGATTAATAATGCACGCCCTATTTTTCGCCCTATTTTTTTTGTTAAAATAGTTTAAAATATCAAATACATTTTGTTCCACTTCACTTGTTGTTGATTCTTCACAAAAAAAATTTAATTTGATATCTTTATGTTTGAAGCCTGAAATGTGGCAAAAAATTTAAAAGTTCAAGGGGGGTGAATACTCGCAAGCCACTGTATCTGCATTTCTGATGTTTCTGTCTCCATCATGAATTCTATGAACACAAAGCACAAACCCACAGACAATTCCTTTGGGATTATAAGAGGAGCCCAGCAGCTTATTAGAATGTGGAAACAAATGAATCAAAATGTCTATGCTATGAGATCTTGATAAAATTAAATATTTTAGCAAAGAAAATAATGATAAGTACTGCTTTATCAGACTGTTTGTTCATTCTTCCCAGAACAGTGCAGCGTGTGAAATCTGCTTTGAGGTCCCAGTCACAGACATAACAGTCTTGAGAGTCTATAGAGCAAATGTCTGTATGTTAAAATTATAGGAAATATAGGAAATTATATGATTGGACAAATATCCTCTAAATGCCTTATTTTGGACCACATATGGTCTTTACTGGTAGCGAATAATTAAGGGTAACTTTGTTTTATTAAGCCCTTTCTGTCCCACCCAGCAACTGACTGACTGACTTCTCAAACTTCAAAAATCAGAGGCAATTATGTAAGACTAACTGTCTTTCTGCTTTGTATTAGGCAATGTAATGAACTGTATCTTCACTTAAGGGATATAAGAATCCCTTTACTATGACTATACTACGGCTAGCCAGTAAAAAGAAGTAATCATATGTGAACATATGTTTAGACTATTTTAAAAACCACCAGCTGCCACTGCACAAAATTTGTGACGCTGTCTCAGCATGGCATACGTTGCAAGAACTAAGGAAAACACATTGCACCATTAAGAGGGTTTAAAGCTTTTCTACAAATGATGCCAATCTGGTGCTTTCTCAGTCTTTTGTCATCTCGAGACATGACTACTACAACTTCACCTTCCCTTGGCTTTCTGTACATACAATTAGGCCATGGTTAATAGATCCACTACTTGTGGGTGAGTGTGCATCATCCCAGTTTGTTTGCTATATTTTCTGTGGTCACTATATTGATATGCTCTATCCAGCTGTCAGCAACTGTCCACAAAGGGCATAAAACAATGATGCTAACCTTCAAAGCCAAAAATGCAACAGCTCAATAATTAATGCCTCATACCTCAAGTCTGGCCAACCCTAAGTTTACCTAAGCTTAACCTGCCATACTTTAAGATGCAAGTAAGACTACAAGACTTTAAAGTGTCTGCTATTCAAGGGATTTAGCTCACACTGGATTTCTAAATAGCTGGTTACATTGCTCTTTTCAAAAACATATCCCATCTTTTTAATAAACACTTAAGTGAAAACTAATCATGCGCTTAAGAGGCATTTCTTAAAACACAAAATCCTAATGCATATAATCTGGTAGTCCTTTGACAATGATGGCTTGACAGTTAAGGTTGTACTATTTATCGGAAGGTTGTTCAAATCCCAGCTCTGCCAGGCTGTCACTGTTGGGCCCTTGAGCAAGACCCAACTCTAAGCTGCTTAACATGGTATAAGGGTGTCTCCTGAATGCAATAAATGACATTTAGTTCATTATCTTGCTGGCATCTTGTAGATTTTAAGTTGACCTACAGAAGCACAAGTATAAGTATGTAGACAATCAAAACTCTTCACATAAATACTTGGGTAAATTCCATAAATATGAATGTAAAATATTGATAATATTGAAAATATTGAAATATTTACAACAAACACTTTTCCTACAGACAAGCACCTCTTAATACTAACTGTATATTTTCTTTGGAATCCATGACAAAGAGTACAGAGAATACTATTTAATCAGGGCATTTACACTGTGCACAAAAATTAGGGGATATTGAATTATGGGATATTTCATTTTGGACTATGGCTAACTAGCCATTAAAACATACAAGCACTAGTAACACTTGCCCTCTACTGCTCATTTAATACTGCTTTTTTAAATACAGTTTTTAGTACTCTATTAACCTAAAGCTTGGTGCCAGTAGTGTGTCATTTACAACATGTCATACATCTTGACTTGCATGATAACTTATTGGATAGAAAAAAGCATCACAGAATATAATGTGGACTTGTTTTCTTCTCAGAGAGTGGGAGTATGGACCTCCCCCATTTTCAGGGTGACTGTGCTTCTGGACAGAGCATGGATGGATTGTATGTCAAAGCCTAGTCTCCCCCAGCATCCATAAGTTTGGCACAAATTCCCAGTCACTTGCCCAAAGAGGCCTATAAAGCAAAGATGGCCAACGGGTTAGGGCCCAGTTCTGCAGGACAAATGGGCAGATGGTTCCTTCACAGCTCTAAGAATGAGGACTCAACACACACACACACACACACACACACACACATTTCTGCCCTCACTAGGGCACTACTCACACTGCCCAGTGTCTCCGAAGAGGTAAATAGATTGTAAATATTCCACTAAAAGCAAAGAGCAAGTCATACTTTTTAGTAAGAAATTATTATTATTTTTTAACTGCAATATTTAAAACTACAGGCGATTAGGCAATCATATGTATTCATGTGCAGCCTACGCAGTAATAAAGTGGCCAGAGGATGACCTAGTTCACTTTAGGGTTCACAAAAGAACAATAAATTAACCCCTATTAGACATACAGGTTGTCATGATGATGCAATGTTTAGAGAGAGTGGGGTTTGCATTTTCTTCCCCATCTGCACTGTCCACCAGTTACTCTGGTAGCCAACATTCAATCTCCAATCTTCCCAAGACACGCAATAGGTTAACCTGGCACTTTTCATGTCCCAGTGTGAGAGAATATCTGTGTATGCACTGGTGTCCTGTACAGAAATGGTATCTTTCTTGCAACCTGTGCTAAACATTTTGACTAGACTGTATATTGTCTACATTGACTACATTATTATGTGCACATAAATTATGCATTATTTATGTTACAGTATTTATGTAAAATTATTGTCTCAAGTATTGAAATACTAAATATATTTTGTACAAATTGAGATAAATACAATTTGGGCAGTAGTATAACTCCGAGCCAGCAATGCAAAATAACATTTAAATATATTAAACAAACAGGTTGCCAATATGTGTCCTGAAGTATTCCATAGAGTTTTGCACTATTGCTGTTGTGTGAATCATGTCTGCATCTGTGCACCTTTGAATAATCACACTGTGCCTATTACTAATACACACAACTACACTGTATTTCAGCTCAGGAGAGGCTTGGAGATAAAAAAAAGCAGAGGGAGGGAAGAAAAAAAAGCTCTCCGACTATCAGTCGCCATACCCACTTGGTTAAGACAACATGACAGGTGTAAGTTTCAGCAACTTAAATGTCCGGATTAGCCACTAGAGGTTATCTTCACATGCATTCCTTATGGGAATTGAGTCCATTTAAAATGCAAGGCCCAAGGCAAGATTACAGAGGCAGAGCCCCATGGCGAGGTGTATGCTGCAACTAAAAGCCCGGATTTAAATAATTGTACAGGCTTAGTACCCAAATCAGCACAGAACAGAACGAATGGATTATTACAGGCGAGTTTGTGCAGTTTGACAGCTTCGCTTCACTTGCTAAAATACCTTTTGCAGTGAAAGTGTATATATGTGTGTGTGGGGGGAGTATATATGTGTGTGTATGGTGTGTGTATTTCAAAGACAGGGAGTATGTCTATTTCAGACTACTTAAATTTGACTGAATAAGTGAGGTAAGCTCAAAGAAATACAGGTAAAGTATGAGAGGGTGAAACTGAATGGGCTACAGAGGCAGGATCTACACAGTGTGTGTGTGTGTGTGCATGTGTGTGTGTGCGTGCGTGTGTGTGCGTGCGTGTGTGTGTGTGCGTGCGTGTGTGTGTGTGTGTTCAGGAAAATGTGTTCGTTGGGGAGGGGAAAAGAGCTGTTAAAAGGAGGTCAGAAGAGAAAAGTAATAGCTAATGAGGAAAGGGATAAGGAGCATGTCCTGACTGATTCGTCAGAGGAATCTCTGAAGAGTTCTACACATTGAGCCTGAGTAAAGCACAGCTTAGAGAGAGAGTGTTTAGCATGAAAAGCTGGTTTTACCCCCAGGAGACATACTGGGGGGAGATCTCACACATCCCGCCAAATTCTCACTCCATTACCCACAAACTTCAGAGGTACGGCATCCATCCTGATGCCATGTTTATTTCGTGTGCCCAGTCACTGTAATCTGATCATCACACTTCTGCTTTACCTGAGCAAGGCTCCAGACGGCCCATGCCAAAGTGGCTCTACACACTCGCGCTTTAATCATTGCCTTCTTCTGTCTGTTCCATACACAAAGCACGTTTAAGCCAAACTGCTTACACATGTTGATGAGGCTGGGAGGAAAAGCAAAGGTTGAGGTGAGTCTTTGTGCATTGATGCAGGAGAATTTTCATTTGTTTGTTTGTTATCTCTACATTGGGATACATGGTGATAATAATTATAAGAAGCATTAATATTAAAGTTTGATCAGGAGACTAATTAAATGCCAATGAAAGAGACCAAAGAGGCCAAAGCTTAACGACACAGATACCAGGAATTAGATGAATTGATGCAGTTATTTTAAAGTGACTTTTAAACAACAGCTTCAATATGCAATTGCAAACAACTGTTCTTCTGTATATTGGCTAGCCCTATTAAATCCATGACATAGATACAAGCTTGTTTACCTTTATTGTAGACTTAAATTCATAAGTAGCAGCATAGTGATTTTTTTGACACATTGTTTTACTGTAGCATAGGCATGTTTAGCCAATTTTTAGGGGTGCTCAAACAGACCCTAAACTGTGTCTCAGCAGTGTGTTAGTTAAGTGTGAATAATACTTTTCAAATATTTTACACCTTGTGGCTTTGTTTGGGAAAAGAAGTTCTTCTATCCATCCAGTAGATTTATTGAATCAGTCTTCAGGGAATGCTACTGGATGCTATTTCAGGGAATGCTACTAGATGGTACTTCAAGGAATGCTACTGGATGCAACTGTTAAATCCTTATTGTGTGAGTTCACCCTTTTTAACTCAGTTGTTACCTGAAAAAGTTAATTACACACCGTCTTTTGTAGTTTCTGATTAATAAAAAACACAGTTTACCTTGTGGGGACCAGCAAAACATCTCCACAATGTCAATGTGGGGACATTTGGTACCCACAAAGTAGTATAAACATGGGCACACACACACACACACACACACACAGTTAAGGAAGTTCTACTGAGTAATTATGTGACTGGGCACAAAGTATAGCTCTATTGTTTTGACAATTCGTCTTTAAGTGACAACTAAGAAGGTGACAAGAGCCCTTCACATAAAGCACAGGACAAGAGCATGGAACATTCATCTGACGGATGGGCTTCAACTTTGTGTCAATCACATTCTAACACTTGAACAGACCTGTTATTTCCTGTCTGCTCTAAGAAAGCATGCACAAACAAGATGGGATCCGGCATCCCACTACTACGTGTTCATCCTCCCCCTAAACTCAAATTCTCATTAAGAAATTATGCTGATTAAATCTTCATGAGGTTGTGGAAGTGGGATTTGCAATGTTTGAGTCTTTTCTAAGTGCGTAAATAATTTAATGCTTTTGATAAGTCAAGTGGATTTATCTTTCAGCTGGACATACTACCCTTTGCAGGAGAGGAGCGTCAGAAAAGATGTGTCATAACTGAGCATGGTCGCTTATAATCAGTAGACAGACATAAATGCATGCAGAATTAAGTAAATTACTGTACAGTAAAGTGTTAATACCAAGGTTTCCTTTTCGATTTAACAAAATGTGGATACACTCAACACAGAATTCCAATCCAAAGGGCTTTTCCTAGCAGGAATGCTCTGCAGTATGTGAACATTGCAACTGACACTATATACTGCATGAGGTCATTGTTTTAGATAGAGGCATTTTGTGAGCTTACCTCCTCTGCACATACACACACATACTCTAATTCCCACAATGGCTATATGAAAAATATGGGAAAAGGGCGAGAGAAAAAGAAAGATTAAAGAAGAAAGACGTGAAAAAGTGAGCCCTGGCGGAATGCTGGTTAAATTAATGTCACCTCTCTCCGTCAGTTGGTGATACATCTATTTCTTTTCTGCTTTTCAGCAATCACCAGTTACATTTAAATATATCAAGTCATCTGAAAGTGACAAGTCATGGTGGAGCGATAATGACTTGGGCTGAAGCAGCTCTGCAGGCCAGCTGGGCAGCATTTGGGAATAAGGGAAGTAATACAGGCAGATAAAAGATTCCTCTCTCTTTCTATTTAAAAGTGGGAGGGCACAGGCTCCCCCTTGGCGCTGGCGCCAGCTGAAGATTGCAATGGCAGGACCCCAATCTCATCCTTCTGCCAGGCCTGTTGGAGCAGCCAGTCCCGGCTGAAATACCTGGCCTCGTGTACCTCCCGGGCCTCCTGTGCCACACCACCCTTAATCAAATAAATAACTCAAATGAAGAGATGTGTGAATTACTTTTTGGTACAGTCCTGTTCTTCAATGGGACCTGCGGAGAGTCTCAGTCGGGGGCCTGGCAGGGAGTCTAGGTAGTTTTTAACAAAGGTACAGAACAGTGTGTGACTGAAAGATAATGCCCAGCATGGGCAAGCCTGGACATACCTCACACACACTTACCCAGATACACTGACACACACACACACACAGACACACACACACACAAACACAAAAAAACATGCCGACAAACAGTACTACATTAAACTCATACTAAAGTCCTCTATAGGCAAACATAGTATCCACGATTTATATATTGTTACTTAGTATATGCACTGCCTACCTATTGCCTACCTACCTACCTATCGATTTACCTAATCAAACATTCTCTTCACTTAAGACGCCATACATGACTCTCGTATCACGCATGCTCCGTCCGTACCGAGATTACAGCACATCATATCCTACACATTAAGTACACACAACACCTATTTACTGTAAATCGTAATATTTTATGATGTATAACATTCCTTTATTGTTAGAATGATTGTTTTTTAAATGTAAAAGTAATGTAATGTAATGCGAAAATCCGCAATTTATTTTTTCCATTAATATTTTTTGAAAACCCTTGATGCACCGAGGCCTCGAAAGGTGAACCGCGAAGTGGCGAGGGACCACTGTATACCCCTAAGTGAAAATGGCCAAATTGTCCCCAGATTGTCAATATTTTGTGCGGTCACCATAATTTCCAGTACTAAATTAACTTTCACTTCTCCATGATGACTTCCATTTAAGAATGCCCCACAGATGCTTAATAGAGTTATGTATGGCTATCCTCAGTTACCCACAGCCGGCAGCACTCATGCAGCCACAAACCATGGCATTCCCACCACCATGCTAGACTGTAGGCAAGACACATTTGTCTTTGTACTTCTCACCTTCTCACCACACAGGCTTGACACCATGTGAACCAAATACGTTTATCTTGGTCTCATCAGACCACAGGACATTATTAGAGTGATCACTTCACTTCAGCAAACTCTTTAGCACGTCAGCAAACGCTCTTCAGCAGTGATTAGCGCTACTGTCTCACAGCTCTGAGATCCCAGTTCGATCCTGAGCTTGGTCTCCACCTGTTTGGGTCTGCATGTTCTCCCTGTGCTTGTTGGATGCAGGCAGGAACAACAAAAGACAGGGCACCAATCCATAGTAGGACACAGTTGCACATTAAGGGCACTTCAGAAACTCCGGTTAGCCCAACACATGTGAGGAAGCCGGAGTATGCACAAAAAACCCATGTAGACATGGGGACGAAATGCAAAGCCCACACAGGCAGAGTCCGGTTGTGAATGAACCTGTTTGAAGCTGTGAGGGAAAAGTGCTAATTACTGTTCCACCACGACACCCCTTATTCAGCCAATGATGAAAAATACTCTAAATTTTTTTTCCAGAATGTTATGATTTTTTTACATTTTTGTAGTTTATGATTTTTAAAAGGAAACAAGGATACAAATAATAGCCTTACCTATAGTGTATACTTATGTTAGGAATTATTCAATATCATCCAAAATAAACACATGATCAGTGCCTCTTGTTTTGCCCCACTCTGACTTGAATGCACTGCTGTACTGGGCAGTGCTTCAAAGATGAGCTAGCTTCAAAGGAGGCTATTAATGTAAGAAATAAAAATGTGAATGCAGTTCTCTCATTTGCTGACCTGAAACCAGGTCATATGGTTATTTCCATTCTAGGCCAGGACTTTTCTTCTGTGTCAGCTATGTACCCTCTGGCTGGTGAACAAAGGCAGCGCTGACAGTGCCTTAAAGACATAAGACCTTGCTTATTATTTCAAAGAGTCACCCGCTGACTAAAAATGAAGAATTATATTGTACAGGGTGTCAGGAAAGATTGAAATTGCTCTAAATACTAACACTAAAAAACATGATGTTATTTCCAGTGTAGGTGTTTGTTTGGGTTGGAGGTAGTGCCAGAGGTAGTGTGTATTAAGAAAGTATGATATTTTTCTGACCTTCTGCATCATCCATAATGCATCATCAATATAAACCTTTATTAAAGTTTATTAAATAAAACCTGTTTTATATCTTTACCAGAGTGTTCTAAAAGTGTAAGCTTTAATAAGTAGGATTGAGCTGGAACAAGATGTCAGAATACAGAACCTTCATGTCTCTCCATACAATACCACAATCTCACCAAAACACCAGCTTGAAAACCATCTGACAAACACATTTCTATCGCTCTATAAATCTTTGGCTTGAATTCAGTCTTAGAGGTAGTCAAAATCATCTATAGGATCTTTGGATTGGTTAAGGTTTATCAGAAGAGGATAAGGTTATGGGCTGTCCTTTATCATTGGAGAGTTGGGCAATAACATAACTTGTAATTGGTCAAGGTAAATTATTTGCAGTGCTGTGCAAAATGTCTGTGTATATGTATATTGTATAAAACGTATGTATGTCCACTGATGTGAGTGGATCAGACATTGCAGTGATGCTTTTAAACAACCTCAGTGCCATAAAACATACATAAAATACATAACATGCATAAAATAGTCGACCAGCCTAATATGTCAAGTCAGCAGTACCCTGTATATACACATAGAGGAATGGTTATAGGATGGCCCAAAGATAACAGATAACCACACATTTTTGTTAGCAGTATATATGTGGAAAAATAAGGTGAACATGAACAGTGGGTCGACAGTATTTTAAAACTCCAGCAGCAAAACACACTGGGGTGGTCTATACCATTAAAGACCTGAGTAAAGGGGACTAACAAGGGATGCACAGAAACAGATGGACTAGAGTCTTTAAAGTCTACAAAGTGCAATGACCACTAAAACGTTAATAAAGAATAAGCAAAAAATAAGACAACACTGTAACTTGATCGATAAAAGTAATACATGTGCATTAGGAATACTGTAATAAAGTAGCACTTGTAACAATGCAGTTAGTTTAGACTTTACATTCTTACAAACCCACTCAAATTATGTCATGACATTTACATACATTTTAGTCATGTCAATTCAATACCTGAGCCTTTCTTATCAGACATCTTACAAACTGTAATGGTTTTGTGCTTCCACTGAGGCACGTGAATTCAGCCATCACCACTTTTTTAAACTGCTGCTCATGCAATGCAGATCAGTACACTTGGAGATGTTGCTAACTGTCCCCTTTTGTGCGCTTGAACTCACATAACAGAGAATGGATAAGAGAAACAAGAACATTAACCAGGAAGCAAGGCAAAGTATGTTCAATTGGACCCTGAGTCATGAATGGCAATGGCATGTTCGAGGTTTAAACTTGCTTCGTCTCAACAAAAGGGCAAACTGTTCACTTTTAAGCTACTTGAGAGCCGGGCAAGCTTGATTTAAACAAAAAACCTTACCTACTCAGTCCATATGCCCACTTTTGGGTGCTTTTTACAATTTTATACAGGCATACAGTGCTGTACAAAATTCTTAGGCAACCGGGACTGGGGTAGCCTAGCCATTAAGGCACTGGACTCTGGACCTGAAGGTCCTGGGTCCAAATCCCACCTCTGCCAAGCTGCCACAGTTGGGTCCTTAAGCAAGGCCCTTAACCCACCGTTGCTTGAATTAAAAGAATAAATCAGTTGTAAGTCACTCAGGATAAGGGTGTCTGCTAAATTCTTGTTTTAAGAATTGTATGACATTGTATAAGATATTGTTGACTATTGCACCCAGAAATTTAAACCTTGCGTTAGTCATTACACATAACTCTTTTTCATTGATCTTCACTCCAATCTTTGTGAGCTTCTGCATATCACTTTTCACCCTAAAGGGTGTAGGGGGAGGGGGTCTACAATAGAAGCTGTTTTTTTCTTGTTTGTTTGCTTTTTAATATGGCATACAATTTTCTTATATCTTCTGGTTGTATTCTAATAAGGAAATTATTATACATGGGCATTATACAACTGCTAAAAAATCATTACCAGGCCCAGGCATTGTTGGAACTAGTATTTGCTGATGACAAACAGTAGAGTGATGCTAAAGTAGGGAAACATCTTACTATGTGTGGCTGGAACAGGTACCGGAACATAAGCTTTGAGAGAAAAGAGTTACTCTTTTTTTACAAAAAAAATAAAAAGTTACTTATTGATTAAGAAGCACAGAGTCCAGAAGGTAACACATTTGAAACAACACAATGACAAGAATAAAGCGCATAAAAAGACTTCTGCAAAACTCAGCATTCAGTTGCTTTGTAGGCAGATATGTAATTCATTACAGGTTTGTCCTCTTGGCTGAGAGATTGTTGATTACTAGACATGCCACACAATTGCCCACAGTTGTGCCTGTAGATTTTCCACATTAATAGTTTGTGTCCCAGTTCGTAGCATAATTGCTCAACTGGCAATAAATCTAGTGACTGGGCAGGTCAAGGAATTGTTGCATATGAGGCAACAAACTCCTTTCCATTGCTCATGATTGTCATCTAACAAGTCAGTGAGTGCCTATCATACCCTCCCTTTCTAAGGCATAAATCAAAAGTACAAACATCTTCTTTTCGAAGAAGTGTTGTGCAGTTTCTGCCATCACTGCAGAAAACTCCACAGTATTTCTCTCCATGTATTCTGGGGCAATATATACATAAAGGATAGAGGCAAACAGGATTTGGGAAATGCAGCACATCCATATAAGATAGCAGAAATATGCTTCATTTAGTTATTCTATTTTTTCCATTTCCCACTCCTCAAACTTCCTTTTAAAGAAAAACATGTTACAAGTTTAAGAATGTTAGATGCACCTCAGAAGCCAAGTGTGCATCTTCTGAACACTTAATCCCTATCTTTGTTTGGTGGGATTTGGGATTGCATCTACAATAAAACACATCACATGCAGTTTCATCCAGGCAATATGAGCTTCCAAACTTGTGGAAGAACTTCTGCTCCCTGTTGAATACAGATGTTCAAACCTTAAGACCCTGTCACAGATCTGGCTCCTGACACAAAGGTGTAGGTCTGTGCGCAGGTGCTGCATTAAAATTCACCTCAGTCATTCACATGGGACCCAGGTATAATATTCACTTCCATGTTTTAGACAATGTGTTAATCTCTTTCTCCAAAGTCTTCTAATAGAAATACTTCTGTATTGTAGTTTGTATCTTTTATCAGCCACCTCACCTTCATCATTTGGGCAACACAGTGGTGCATTAAGTAGTGCTGATGCAACAGTAGTGGAATCACATATGGATGTATATGTGATTACTTGTGAGCTGCAATTCATTGTTTTGCATAATACAACACAGTTTTGCATTGTAATGCAGCTTATCTTATCTTTGTAAATTGTCTGAAACATTCAAACTAGTGAAATTTAGACCAACTAGTTAATCTAATACATGCCTGGAGGAAACCAAAGTACTCAGATTAAATACTGGGTGATATACACGCTGATACAAGGAAAGCATGGAAAGTTCACTCAGATGAAGTCCGAGGCTAAGATCGTACTGGAGATCTCTGAAGCTGGGCGGCAACCACACAAATTTACTCTGAGAGTAAATTAAAATAAAGGTTGGTTTAAATTAATAAAATTTTTGGTTCTTGTGTTTTTCTGTATATTTGGCAGTAGGTTCCTTTATGTTTCTTTATGCCTAATGAGTAAGTGTGTTATGGTCTGTGTTGTCTATAGTGATTTCCTTCAGGATGAAGTAGTTACTGAAGAGTTACTTAACAACATTTCAAACATATAATCAAAATTAAAAAAAAAAATGGTAAAACACATAAATTATTATGTAAAACAAATATTTACTATACAGTGCAAATCTGTTCACAAATAGAGGATTTCCTCTCACAGTATATCTAGTGTATCTTGCATTTTCCAGACTATTCTAAATGTTTATTTTTCTTTCTGAGCCTCCAGATCTCTTCAGGAAAAATTACAGTTGTCTGGTCATATGTCTGTACATGCCACTTGTGCTTTTACCACTCCACTTTGGTCCAATGTTTTGGTTAGTGCTGATTGAAATATAGGCATTGTCTTTCTGGAAAACCACTTTGTGTCAACATGTCAAAATCGCACAGCAATAAATAAGTCAAAAATGACCAGATTGTCTAATCATATTCTATGTGAGGCCTGGCAGTGTGGTTATGCTGGCTAGACCAGAATCAGTGAGGTTTTGACCAGGATTTGTGCGGCATGTCTTATGTTTCAAAATTAATCCTACTGCAAAAATGATTCTTTTCATCTTAAACTCCCATTGCCATGGTTACAATATTTAAGCCTATGAGATGAGTGGAAGAATGAGGCATAAAAGAGAAAGCAGAACGTGTGTACCCTTGATTCTCTTACCGTTTCAACTGCCATGAAAGAACAGAATCTGAATCTTAACAAAGAGCAAATTACATTTTACCAGGGCTCATTGTTCTATGAACAGGAGAAAGGAGAAAAGACAAGTGACAAAGTGAACTCATGCCTGCTGCTTAATTAAGGCACAACTTAACTCTTTCTGATAAAATGTGTTTCCTCCGCTGGGGAGGAGCCAGGGCTGTTGGAGGGATGGAGCATGGAAGGATGCTATCAGTAATAGTGGTGCTTTTTGTAGACTGAAGGGAATGTGAACAGTGATGAGGGAACAAAAAAGTTTATTTTCAATACAGTAAGCATTTATCCCTCTTGAGTGCTATCACAGCAGTGTGTTGCAAACTGATACTTGACGGAGATATGACTTGTGTTGTATTGATACTGGATGAGAACTCTGCAGATTAATGAGGGCTTATGCTCTTCCATGCTCAATGTGACATTTAAATTACAATCTGAGGTTAGGAAAAACATCTTAACCTTGAATGAACCATCTCATAACTCATTAGCACTGACCACTGCAGTGTGTGTGCGTGCACACTCTTTAATGCTTGGTGTAAAAAAAATGCCCCAAAAGTGTTAAAGTTAGGTCTGCATGTTGAATTAACTCTTATCTTTGTTTATTTTTTTAACCTCCCTTTCATCGGGCCAATTTAATGTAACCAATTAAATAGGAAGCCAAATGGTTGATTGTAAGGTAAACCTGTAACTATTAAAATGTATTTTTCATTAATTTATTCATTTTAATAACTGCATAATCCCGTTCAATGAGATGAGGATACATAGCTTAACAGGGAGCAACATTTACACTTGGAAAGTTGTGAGTTCAAGCTGAAACAGACTGCCCCCCCAAAAATCCCATAACCTTCTACAATCAGATCAACTGTATGTTGTTATGAATAAGAGCTAAATTATTTATTATAATGTAAATATCCTCTAAAATGTAACTGTTTTAACTGTTAATGTTGAAATGCTTTCAAACATTAAAGCCTAGGTAGCTGTAATAGTAGCTGTAATGTTGAGTCTTGGTCCTCTTTCTTCCTACCATTTTAGGGAGTTTTTCCTTTCCACTGTCACCCTAGGCTTGCCTAACTTGGGATTGGCCTTTTAGGACAGTGTAATATTGTGAAGCTGTTTTGAGACAATGCTCCATTGTAAAAGGCGCTATATAAATAAATAAACTTGAACTTGAACTTGAACCTGTAATACATCTAGTATTGGCACATATTGTATCGTCAGACTATGTAGTGTTGAATTTAGTGTTTACACACTATATACACAAGAAATGAAATGGCTTCAGGTTTCAAGCACTATGTTCAGAAATCATAGCTTATACACAAGGCTCAACCCTTAGCTTAAAACATTGCATCTTCAATTTGGAAAACTTCAGAGCAATCAATTGAAATGGAATTGATCTTTGTTTTTCTGTGTCAGCCTACTCTGACCCATGGCTATCATAGCTGACTTCTAGAGACTAGAGAGTACACACACACACAGATTCAGGAATATTGTACTACAGAGAGCACAGTAGGTTTCTTGAGCTCCCTCACTAACCCATGGCTATAATAACTGATTTGTAGAAATAGACACACATGCACACCAGAACATTTTTTTTGAGTTTTGTTTGTGAGGACTCTCCTCTAAATTTAATTACTGTAGCTAATTTATTATAGATCTGCATCTGTACCAAACCGTAATCTCAACCTCAGATACCAAGGGGAAAAACATGTATTTTGGCAGGTTTTGATTATCAAATAAAAGTTTATTTTAAGTATATTTATATAAGTATATTAGTTTATTTTAAGTATATTAAATTATTTTTTGAATTATGTTTTTTGTAACTAGCCAAGTATCACAAGATCAAAAATGTATGATTTTGAACATTCCATCACTACAAAAGTTGGTAACATTGAAACAGCTAAACAACATGGGAAATATGTTAACTGTTTCTTTACTACAATTTGCTAAATAATTAGTAATCTGTGTAAGGAGATTATGTGCATACAGCACAACGCTAATGATGAAATTTGAAAAACAGAAGCTGTAATACAACAGAAGACGAATAAAAGACAAAATGCCACATAAAAAAACATGAAGCTAATATACATGTCATTGTCTGCAAGCAAATAGCTGATGCACTGTATCAATATGCTGTTTCCCTCTACAGGCAATTCTACAGTCTTGTCTGTCACTTTTTTTTCCTGAAAGGCTAAGCCTACAATGGTTAAGTTCAAACAGGCTAAGCCCACATGGTCTTAGCACCCAAACACTAGCTTCTGTGAGTCCAAAAAGTGCATTTCTCAGAAAAATGTTTCTGACAAGGACTAAGGTATTCAGGCTGGAGGGAGGCATCAGATTAAGTCAAAGTCAAAACTTATTTCTTTTATGCTTTTTACAACAGAGCTTTGTCTCAAATCAGCTTTACACTTATTCAGACCAGCTGCCCCGAAAGAGCAAGTCTACAGCGATGAGCTATGGAGATAAGAAAAGGAGTTGTTCAAATTGTGAGTGTTGGGATCAGAGTAGGTCAGTACTCAGCAGTTTTGGTTTGTTATGAATGAGGTCACTGCTCCAGCATGCCACTATGGCAATGGTCTTCAAAATACATGTAACATATCCAAAGGGACTATTGGCCTTCTCATTACTGTATAAAGACTTAACCAGTTTGCTAGTTTAGCTTGAGATTCATGACTTCTTATGCAGACATGGTTAAGAGCTGAATATGGCACTTAGACCAGGGACATGGAAAAATAAATGGAAACAATCCATATTCCATCCAGAAACAGATGTAATATGTAAGACTTTTCAAAAATGGTAAGGAAATGGCTTGCCAAATTGGAATGTCTGAAAAATAAGGGTGAAATTAAATGGAAAATAATAATGTAATGCAGTTGGTCTGTTCGTACATCTTAAAATGTATGCACGGATTACATCTGAATGAGATTGTCCATATAAAAATTTTAAGTGTAACTGCAACCATTTGAAAGAGAAGTAAATTCAGTCTGTAAACATGGTCTAGAAATAACTCCTATAAGGTAACCAGGTACCAGAAACACAAATAAATATACAGTCATGTGGATCGATGAATCTTGTGACACTTGACTGAACATTTACATTTGATCAGATATTTGTTTTAATGTCTAAATGATACAAGTATACAGATAAGCAGAAAATCATTATATCGCTTATTCATTTTCCTATGTGCTGAACTGAAACCAGGGTTGCGACACACACACGCACACACACACACACACACACACACACAAGAGAAAAGTGTTACAGACACAGGAAGAAAATGCAAACTCCACACAAATGGAGTATGGGTATCAAACGAGGGATCTCTTGAACTTTGAGATGACAGCTTCAATCACTGCACAACCATGCCACATATATAGAAAATGTACTGCAATACACAATAAATATAATAATTATGTAAAATATAATTAAAATACATCTTCATTCACAATAACAACGATAATAACTAACTTTAAGTTAGAATCACTGTTTTATATAACACCTAGCAAGTCTATAGTACCTTGCAGTTTTGCTTTCTGCTGTTTTGATTCTGAATTAATGTAAAGAGAGCTGGGTTCTCTTTATTATGCATGTCATCCCTATTCTCTCCACCCCTACCCCCCACCCCCCCACCCCACCCCCCTTACATAGACACTAGCACGCATATGTAAATAAATCATCACCCTCCGCCTATCACACTTTAGCCCATAATTCTTCTAACAGCCACCTCTTTCCACAAGACGTTAATACGCTGGAGACAAAAAGTATTGTATTCAGTATTTTATTAGTTGTATGCCTATGTTCTGTTTGTGTTGCTGCTCCACTCTTTGTCTGCCTCTGTATCTCTGCATACTGACTGACTGTAGTGGACTGAGGACTGACTCTTATTATGCCATTGTGACCGTGCTTTGTTGTTCAGTGCAGTTGCTATCATCTGTCCATGGTTCAGACAATGGTCTGCGTTGATGCTGGACATGTTGGTCATGTTCCATTTACCAATGTGCATTATCTCCCAACCCTGTCCTTTTGCTTGCTGTGATCTCTGAGGGTACCTGCTTTGAATAGAGTCGAAAGCCATTATTGGGGGAAAGGGGAGAAAAAAGCCCCATGAGCAAAGGGGGCTTGGACTGTTACAGGCTACATTTGGGCTCGGCTACATGCATACTAATAACATCATTACAGCACTGTGCTTCTGGATAGCATGTTTACTTTGTTATGGTTTCCATCACCCCCCCCCACCCCCACCAACTGAATCACTAATGTCCACCTCTTTTTCTCCTTGCCATAGTCCCCCAGTCCCTGCCTTCCTTTTTTGAATGTAAATAGCACACATGGCTAGTTTTCTTGTATTTCCCCCCAAAATTAAGCTACATAGTTCTCCTAATTCTCCATCTACTTGGTGCACAGTGTGAGGGTGGTGCTCCTTGCAGCAAATACTTCTATTTCATGGCATTGAACTTGACCATGAACGACCTCTCTATAATGAGTGAATTGAAAGCATCTCCCTGTGGAATGTGTCTTGGAGATACTGGCTTTGCCTGTTTCTTTTTCTTTACCTCCCTAGCACTCCACCCTTCTACATTTGATGAATTGATGACCCAATGTCCACATTCCTCTCACCTGCACACTAAAGCATGCCTCTCAAAGGACACAGGGTCAATAGATGTGCCTTTATTTGTCGAACAATTTCTGATGCTTTTATTATTATTATTGCCATTATTAGTATTTCATTGAGTATTACAGCAAGGCTCTTAAAGCAAGCATACACAGTAGGTTTGCAGGTTTTGGTACTTGCTGCTTAAAAATAAACAAGTAATCTTGCATGAAAAGCTACAGCCAATAGGTCAAAAATTTAGGAATGCATGAAAGGCAGACTTTTTTGCTACTATAAGAAAAGTAAAGTCATATAAAATAAAGTTTGCTGTATTGACAGTGTGCACTCAAGCTGGCACAGACAGGCTTTTTTTTTTTACCAAATCTGATCATCCGTGTTATGCCATCATGATTTTGCTACATTCAAGAGAGCATCTTGTAATGCTTTCTCTGTCTTCATGCCTGCATAAATGTTCAGTGTGTTTTAGTTCAGGAGTCTGTAGAAAAAGGTCCATGATTGTCAGCACTGATCGATCTCCTTTAGTCTACAAGTAGTTAATGTGTGATTTGGCTAAAAATCAGGCTGCAACTTGAAGTCCCAACAAAAAGCATTTTCACTAGTGATTTTAGACATTTCCCCCCTGCTATATGCACATACATGCAGTGCATCCGGAAAGTATTCACAGGGCTTCACTTTTTCCACATTTTGTTACGTTACAGCCTTATTCCAAATTGTATTAAATTAATCTCTTTCCTCAAAATTC
>JAVSBV010000097.1:3968727-3979006 GCA_033117975.1 Parotocinclus spilosoma
TCTGATAACTGCAAATAATCATGATAATAATCCAGAGCAAACAAGTAAGTCCATAGCTATTTTGGTCAGTCAGACTTAATTGGCATCAGAAAACAAATAATACTAATTACCATAAAAAAGGCTGATGGGTAAATATGGAGGGCTGGTGCTCCAATAACAGCCATTTCATCAGACAATACAGAGATATGTCAGAGTTAATTATTCTACTCTCTCACACCTGCAAACATCACATTGAAGGAAAAGTGAGAGCAGTAGAGGTGAGAGTGCGAGAGAGATATGGCTATGCTGAAAGGGGACTTGATAGTTTGACTTGTGAGCTTGATGACTGCCTCTGTCTACCACCTGTGAAGGTCTATGCTCCATCAAAGCACATTAGAGATATTAGGCCTGTTCTTACTTATGAAGCAGATAAAAAGCTGTGGGGCCTCTGGCTTCTCAAGCTGTGATGGGAATAGCTTAGCAATTTGTGAGCAATTCTAAAAAAAAAGATCAGCATTTTGATCTTAATGAATATAAAATGGCTTAAAAGTAAAACAGATTATTTTGGGCTTTTTAGTGAGCACAGCTCACTTGACAGTCTTGGAGGGCCACTATGATCTTTCATCAAACCTCACAGCAGGGTCTCCTTCATGGGCAGCTGGGCCTCAAAGAGTCTGCTGCATTTAAAAGTCATTTTTATAAATCTACACACGTTTCTGAAATTTGGTAATGAAAGCCATAACTGAAGGTTTTCTCCTTTGCTGCCTTATGGCTGCTCATGCCAGTAAGGTGGGGGAGAGGGGCACAGACCCACTAGCATCACCCCCACGATGGCACTGTGCCACATGAGCTTCTGCCTAATCTGTGTTTGTTAATGACTAGCATGTGCTAATTACTGTCAGTATCCAGGCTCTGGTTTGGCGCAGTGCAGTGCCACTGCTCAGGCTACCTGCCCAATCACATGGCCTGCACCCCACACAACCTTAATTGCATTAAACTTTGCCTGGTGATTTGTTGCACTGGGAGTAAGGGGAGGAAAAGCAGAGGAGAGGAGAGGATTGACAGCTGGCCAGCTTTACTAATGGACCTTTAGAAGTCAGACAGGCAGGGATTTTTTGGTCTGCTTGTTTTCATTCATCTATGAGATCGTGACACAGTGCGAAGACACGTTCCGTTGTCTAGCTCAGCTTCTGAGACTGGAAGAAAGCCAAGAAAACGATTGTTTATTAAACTGGCCATTTAGTTGTGCACAATATGACTTCAAAATGGACTATTGGATCATTCTCTGTTTGTAAGAGTAATCCCAAAGCCCAAATCATAAATATTGTTCAAGCTCCATAAAGTGAAGTACTTTAGCAAAGAGTATCTAGATGTATGTACATATTAGAAAATTTATATTCCACTCATATTCTTCTTGTACTTTCAGAGCAGAAAGTGGTTGCTAAATATGCTATTGAATGTTTCCTGTTTTATTTTTTGTAGTAAATTATCATAGATTAGTGAAACAAAACTCACTTCATGTATGCGGTGATCTGCAGACTTCTGGGTCAGCTTTAAGATCGTTCAGGCAAAACTTAATTTCCGCACTCTTTCATCCTTCTCGTTCCACCACTTAGATCACTCTTATGGACATTTTTGATATGTCTCTACAAATACAAAATATAAGTAACATGATAAATATATAGGCAAACTAACAAGCAAATATATTGAATAATATATCAAAATGAATAAAGACATATGATCTGGGAACATACATCTAATGATGTGCAGTAACATACAGTGCAGGGAGATGCTGACTTGTGGACTTGGGTACCCCACTGTGAGAGGACTGACAGGTGATGCACACACAAAGACACATACACATTCAACATAACAGCCTGACATCCAAGGGGAAACTAGTGGACCATAGCCACTAGCACTAATGGGATTTCTGTTTACTTGATATAAATACAATAATTGTAGGTGTTGATTCAGTGTTACACACAAAGATCATAAATACATTGTGACATTGAGCCTCTTAATGAAAATTCAGGTATCTACACTTTTAAAACAACCTGTCATTACAGTGAGCTGACGCTCAGCACCTTGAAATGAAGCAAGTTGATGAAAAGTGCCAATTGTTTCAAGATTCTGCAACAGCCTGTTGAGTTTTATATCACCAAAGCACATTGCAACAGAATAATGGCCAGCACTGCATACTGTGACTTTAATAAATACTTGTATAACCAAAAAAGCACCTAGTTTGTACAAAGTGCCACTCAGACCTGCTCAAGATTCCCTGTCACTAACAGGCTTTGAGAATGGAGCAAGGAAGATTGTTTGCAATGCACACAGCATACGATTCCATGCCTGGCACAGGGTGCCATGGGGCTCGGGGGCTGCCTTCAATGTTCCAGGCATCTCTGCCGACCACCCTGTTTAGTGCCCATCGCCCAGTAGTAATTCCATGTTTATCAACTCTTTATTATGGGCACATCATCATTTACAATGGTACCATCTGCTCATTACCTTCCCTGAGTATGGGGCAAATTGCTTTCACAGGGAGTTAACCAGGACAGGGAAATTGTCAGCAATAGAGGGAGAATCAAGAAACCTGCTCCTGCTTATTTGTGGAAGCTGTTACCCATGCAAGAGATTCTGGGGGGAAAAATGTTTATTTTTAAGAGGATCAAATAATTATCTAGCTCTGGTTGTGTGAAGAGAAGCAACGAGATTGGTAAATTAAAACGAGAGGCCTTGGTCGAAATCAAATACATTTCCAAGCGTTTTATGGCTACCTGCAGCTGTGTAGCAAAAACAAATATTGCATATGACCACATGACTCTAATTTATCCGCATCTCTCCTAAATTAACAGCCCGGGCCAGGCAATGGAAAAAACAGTAGGAAGCAGAAAATAGGAGAATTCCTATCTCCACTCTCACATTTATTTCATTAACTCCTCTAACAACATGGGATGAGGCAAAGCACTCACTCACAAAACGCGCCCATCAAGCGGGAAAAACAAATGCCTAACACCTAAACCTTTACTCAATATGGAGAATTAGACTGCTTCTCTTTTCCAACTGTGAATATCAATACTGCAGGCAGCACCATTTTCTCCCACGTACATGGAGAATGAGAAGAGGGGGAAGCAGGACCATCTGCTTCATCACAGTCTACAAATGTAGGTACACACACACCAATGATTAAAACAAAAAAAGCTTTATTTTAGATATATAAAGAGAGAATCACATGTTACGTGTTAGCAATCACATGGGAGTATAGAAGAGAAATGAAAACGATCATCTAGGTCTTGAATTTGTACTTTCTTTCTGATTTTATTGAATTAATCAAACAGAAGTCTGGATGCTTGAAGTGCACTTCCTAGTGACAGGTAGTCCAAATAATTATATTGTATAGTAAAGGCCTCTAAAAGTGAGTAATCAGTTACTCAGTACTTGATTACACAGTATTATTATCAGTTATAAATAAGTGTTGTTACATGGTATCAATAATAAACATAAGCTCCTTTTCCCAAAAGCTCTATAAGCTATATGTTTATCTTATGTTACATTTATAAAAATTAATGACAATCTCAACAAGCTGTATTTATAGCTCAGTATGTTCAAAATACTTAGTCCATGTTCTGAGCCTACCTGTGAATCACACCTGCTTGTAATCTCTAGATTCCTAAAAACTATTAGAATGCCCCATTGTAGCAAAATTGACAGGAAAATTAAACTGGACAGAATATCACAAAAGCTGAGAATGTTTGCTTGCAAGTTTTGCAGAACATGTTTTAGTTTTTATATATTTTGTATTCTATGCTGAGCCAGTGTGTGTATATACATGACATACGTTACATACATTCTTCTGACAAGTTACAGAAATTTTAGGAATAGTCTTTTATTCAAAATAGTTCAAATATGTAGTCTAATTATTTTTTAACCAGACTTACATATAACATTTCAATTGACATCCCTATTTATTATACAGTATGTACTATATTGTTTGTTTGTTTGTTTATTTGGTTTCTTTAACATCACTGTTGGCATCAGTGGCCATCTCAGCGACACACACGAGGTTATATCTACACACATGTTAATCTCAACACCAGTCACATATACACACACACAAACACACACACACACACACACACACACACACAAACCAAATGCAAATTTAGAGTAATCAATTAACCTAACATGCATGTGTTTGGACTGTGGGAGGAAACTGGAGTACCCAGAGTAAACCCACACAAGCACAGGGAGGACATGCAGACTCCACGAAGAAAGGACCCAGGGCTGCATCACCCTGGGACTTTCTTGCTGTGAGCAGTGCTACCCACTGAGCCACTGTGCTTCACTAGCTCTTATAAAGAGCAAAATTTAAAAGTGTTGTTAACCCATGTAATTCAATATATGGCTTATACATGTCACAAACGTAAATGTTATTTAAGCTGCAATCAAGGAAAAAATATGAAGTCAATGTTTTTGTCAAAAAAACCTTTTTTTTAATTAACTAGCTACATTTTGAAACAAACATGTGATATATTCATGTAAGAGACATAAATGTCTCAAAACATGACCAAAATCCAAAACCAAGCCTGCTGATTTTGCCATTTTATAAAATGTCACGTAATCACAGAGAAATGTTATACTTTGCGAACAAAATGTGGAACGTTTGGTTATTTTTAAGGCTGAAATTAAACTTTTTTTTGTTGAGGATTGGGGCTATCAGAACTTTGGCTTTCGAGCATGGTGACCTGCAGCCACATTATCAAGCTCAGATATCATCATCTACCCTCATTTAGTGGTCGTCATGACACTGCCATCAGCACTGTCAGAGCTGCAGATTTGCCCTTTATTTTTCTAACACATAACGGAACGACTCACTCTTGCACATTAAGCCTTTAACTCTATAACTCTTGCCAATCTACACACCCATGCATGTATTCAAACCTAGCTATTGCAGTGATTGATCTGCTCATATAGCTAACCCAGACACATTCAAGCACTCCTTATCACACCCTCCCCACCTCAAACCACATTATTTCTGTCTCATAATACTCCATTTGATGAGGAAGCAATAGCAAATAAAAACAAAGCTCCCAAAAAGACATAAAATATGTAAAGAAGGGTGCATTACGTACTCTACATCGCAGTTTTCTCATATTTGTGAGGCTGATTTACAATCCTTCTTCAAAGGCGACTCACTGCAATGCTGGAGATTTATGCAGAGAGGATCACATTGTACCTAGCTGCAGCCATATGCATGTCTGATTTCCATATGCTGTATTAGTGTCATGTCAGATAGTACACTGAGGCTGGGGCCTTATTAGGTGTGGGGGTCCTTTCTGCAGTACAAATCAACACCACCGGGATCTCTGCTCATTCTTTGTCACCAAGTTCGCCAAACACATCTCCATATGTACGTGTACGCACACATACACACACGCGGGCACACGCACACACAGACACACACACACACACACACACACACACACAGATATTGCTGCACGCACTGTGCTGATCTGCAAGGAGCAGAGGGCGGGGGTCCAAGGGTGCCATAAAGTTGGCAGCGTTTGATTGCGACAGCTTTGATTCCCAAAAAAGAGAGTAAATAAACAAGATCCCCTGTGGTTCTGACAGAAATGGAGTGAAGCAGCACAAGATGGAGGGACAGAGAGAAAAAAGACAGGAGAAAGATATTGATAGAGGCAAAATAATTATGAATTCTTAATGGCTCATGATAGAGCAGAGATGTGTTACCCACAACAAAATTAGTTGATTAAAAAGACAGAACATTGTCTAGCTATGAAATAGGCAGTATTGAATTTTGAGGAAATATGTTGAAATCAGTGAATTCTGAATCCATATTGCATTGTATTCATAATGCATTGCATTCTGCAATACATATTGTATAGCACTTGTATTAAATCCATTGTAAAGTTAAACAATAAGTAATATCGCAATACCAGCAAAACCTGACATGGGGTAAAAGTGAACTCACATAGCTGCTCTTTATGCAAATAAAATAATAAAAATAATCCAGTCAGAATTATTATATTAAGTAGTATTAATAGTATTATCCTAAAAAGACAACAAGTTGGCATTTTTGGCAGGAGTACAGCTTTTAGAGACTGCTCCAGTGTCACAGCAAATCCCTCTGCCACACGTGCATAGCTAGTGCATATAAACCACTGAATATGTGCTTATGACGAATGAAAAGTGACCAAGTTAATTACAACAGCATATCACACAAAAGGAGGAAGAGCTTTCATTTTAAATGCAGTTTTCCTTAAAGATGCAAAAGATTGGGCCAATATAATTTATAGCTTTAAGATTAATTAATTTATATTAAAATAGAGAAAGAACTCAGTGGTAAGATTTTTAGTAGTTTAATTCTAAAATGTAATTTTGGTCAAGTTTTTTTGTGAATCTTATGACTGAAAGTAAGTAAAAGTATATTGTGAGAACGTACACATTAATTGACTATAGCAGCATATGTTCGCAATTTTTTGTGAGTACAACTTAAAAAGAAAATATTTGGTTTGGTTTGGGTCACTGAAATTGCTGTGCAGTAACAGTTCATCTCCACCATGGAGGTATTATACGATCTGTGCAAAATGTTTTGAGCTATTAATTTCAATGTGGTCTGCTCACTGTTGAAGCTGAAACACTAGCTATGAGGGTGTCTCCAAAATTCCAGTGCTTTCTTTTCCAATAATACCTTCATAAGTCATAAATGAAATGTTTTTCATATTTATTGGCTAAAATTGAACAGGGATTTAGTGGTGTATGAGTCAGATCTAAAGTAAAATAAGGGGATGCAGGTGCTTTGCTGTGCAACAAGAGATGGCTGCAAATTGTAGGAAAGCTTCGGCTACTGCAACTATCTTCTTTTTGGAACCTTCTCCAGAAAGAAGGGTGGATGGGGAAGAACCAGTGGATGTTTGATGCCTACGTGTTATTATTCATGTCCTTCTTACTTAACTTCTCCTAACTTCACCTTAACATTCTCAAAAGACAGAGTATATGACAGGAAGGGTGCTTTTGCTGATGTTATTCACTTGAATAAAGCTCATGTTTTTCATTTCATTACAGACAACAGTGAAGCTTGTTTTAGAAAAATGACAACATAAGCTTAAAGACAGTGTTTAGTGAGTTTTCTCTTCAAATTAACCCAGACTAAAGCAAAAATATAGAGCCTACATGAATGTCAGCTATTCGGCACTCTGGCAAGCAAGTAAAGTTAGATATCCATCTCAGAATTTGCATGAAATAAAAAGAATGACACACATACACACAGCTGGTCTCAGATGGAAATCAAGGCTGGTTGACCAAGTGAAAATAAGGCCAGAATGAATGAGAGTGCATGAATGGAGTACAGAGTAAGCCTGTGGTTAGTCTCATCTGCATAGGTCAAAATCTATCTTACTCATTTGTCCTTTTCGCTCTCTGTCAGTCATCCAGCATTCAGATTCCTCTTATGATCACTTGGATGTGATAACCTGCATGGAGGTCTCATTTTCATAAGATCAGATTGATAAAAGAGAAAAAAAATTACACAAATCCCAGCTTCCCACCACCCTTTCTTCTTGATCCCTCACTGAGACTTTTTCTTCTCTGAGGCACTTGACTTTTGTCCAAAGCTCGGTGAAAGTGGCTCTGTTATTTCTGAAGAGGCTGATACTCGGACGTGACACAAATCCTCTTAGCCCCAACTGCAAACGGCTTTTTGGGTGGCGGCTTAAAGAAGCCATTGTGTCGCTCTTGGTTTTAAAACTTCCTCTGATGCCTTTCATTCTGGGTTCTAATGTAAATAAATGATGGGCCTCAGAAAAGAGGACAGGAAGGGCTGGGGAGGGGTGCATGGATAAAAGCCCATGTCTCACTTCAGCACCGTCATCCTGAGACAGCCTAATCTCCCTATCAGAGAGTGAGAGAGGAAGAAAGGTAAGAGGACAAAAAATAGGGAAGAGAAACAACAGAGAGGAAAAGAAAGAAACTGAGATGAGAACAGATCCTGCCACCCTCAATTTCTATAGGATGCCAATTTCTGCTACAGCCAGTCCTTCATCTATTCAGTGTCCATGTGTGTAATTGGCTCCATGTAGTGTTTGTAATGTTGGTAATCCAGAAAGGAACAAGAAGGAAGGCAGTCAAAAAGGTTTTCTCTTTTAGGAGTCATAGGAAGAGTAGTATCTAGTAATTCATTATGAGGAGATGCTAAAAGTTAAACTATGGAAATTATTCCAAGCCTTAATAAATTTCTAAATAAATACTTTTTTACTTTTTTAAAATTTGTTGTACACAACTTTTTTTTGCAAATGAATAAAGGTGCATTGTTTGATCACTAAAAAAACAATTACTGCCCAAGATGGTGGAGTCATGTAAGGATGCCATGATCTAGGTACATTGTCACAAGGAGATACTCTGAAAAGAGCAGTCTGTAGACTCCCGCCCCAGTACATTCTGGAGCACTTCTGACTTCTGCTATATGTAGTATGACCAGCATGACCAACGTCCCTGCTCGATTTGTCTCACGTGTTGAACACAATAGACAGCCAACTTTGTCAGTGGCAACTGTCATGCTAGAGCCACCATCAGATTCCACAATGTCAAAGCCAGCGCTAGCCACAGCAACATTCTCCAGGGCCTTGATGATCAACTGGGTCTGTGGTAGCAGAGTGGATAAGATACTATACCATCGACCAGAAGGTTCAGGGTACAAACTTCACCTTTTTCAAACTGTCACTATTTGGTCCTTGAACAAGGCCCTTAACCCACAATTGGTTGGACTGTAACACTATATCAATTGTAAGTCACTCTGGATAAGAGTGCCTGCTAAATGCTGTAAATGTAAATGTAAATGTAAAAATGATCACAGGATTCTGTAGCGGCATTCAATGTCCATGCAATGATTGAAAATCTGCTACATTGATCTCTGCTCCTACAGCCCCTGCTTCATCGGACACTGTGAACCCTGCTTTGCCTAAGCCACAGAAGGACTGCAGAGTGAACCATGTTAGGAGACCATGTGATAAAGCACTCCTTGTGACATACACAACCTTAGTACAGTTAAACCTCATGGAGCTAATGCGTTTGACACAGCAGTTTGCATGATTAACAAAATGAAGAAGAATCTCAATGCAAAAGCTTACCCAATCTGCCATAAACAGTTCAAGAGTGACAATCGGAAAGTCTCCGTATTATTGATATTATACAAGAATAAGGTTAAAATTTCCCCATAGGAAGTAATGGAAATATCTCCTACTCTATCCTAAGATGTCCCATCAAAACTATTTAGAGAATGGGGTACATTCTGATAACAGCCTAGCCCTTGTGGGTGCATCAAAACCGACATTACAAACTATTCTAATAAAAATATTTGAATCACAAATGGTTACATAATGCATTTAATGACATTCTGGCAAATTCAGTATTATGTTAGAGTTAAGCCATATGTTTTAAGAACCAAAACAGCAGATTGTTTAAACTGGCTTTAAATTTATAAATAAGAACATGATTTTTTGTATATTTTATACTTATTTGTGTCATTTATTTAATAAGCAAAAGAGTCTGTAAACAGCACATTAAAATTTTTTTTTATTATTCTCAGTTTCTTCTCGGCTTCAGTTTTCAATTCAGTCCTGAATTTGACATGAGGGCTAGATCCAGTGAGTCACTGGATACCATAGAAGTGACTTACACCTCAGAGTGATATGCCTTATCCAGAGTAAAGTCCATGGCTTACTGCTCCATCACTAAATCTCCAGTTTTGTCTCTCACTGGAATGCCTTCAAGCACAGGTCCCTTCATATTGTGTCACGTAATAATTATTAAGTATTATTAATAACCTTAATTAACTAGTTAATGTTACACATTAATACTAGCTAGGTTATTTAGCTAGGTAGCATACTTGGTAGCGCTAGCCACCAGGAAATAACAGAATGGGTTTAGGAATACTTCCAGAAAGCATTGCCAGTGAACACAATCCACCGTGCCATCCGCTGTTGCCAGCTCAAACTCTACAGTGCAAAGAGGAATCAATTTCTAAGCAAGCTTCACAAGCTCAGACATTTGCACTGGGCCAGGGATCATTTAAAATGTAAAGAGTGTGGCAAAATGGAAGACTGTTCTGTGGTCAGATGAGTCACGATTTGAAGTACTTTATGGAACACTGGGACGCCATGTCATCCTGACCAGAGAGGGCAAGGATAACCTAAGTTGTTATTAAAGCTCCGTTCAGAAGCCTGCATCACTGATGGTATGGGGTTGCATGAGTGCTTGTGGCATGGGCAGCTTGCATGTCTGG
>JAVSBV010000097.1:4000579-4016519 GCA_033117975.1 Parotocinclus spilosoma
CAATTATTTAAATAAATCATTAATTTTAATTTTAATTATTATTGGTATTCTTCTTCTTCTTATTATTATTATTGTTATTATTATTATTATTATTATTATTATTATTAATAATAATAATAATAATAAGAAGAATAATAAAGTCTTTATATCCATAAAGGAAAAAAATCCTAATTAAGATTAAATTATATGTCTGTCAATGCAACTGTATAGTGAAAAATGTGTTGTGAAATATTTCACTAGGGGTTTCTCAACTTTTGTAGAAAACTTGGTTACTACTGTTAATAAATTTAAATTTAACATTTAAATGACATAGCTATGGATATACGAATAAAATTATGTTAATCGTCTGCTATTGAAATGACACTTAGTTAGCAGGTAGTTACGAACTGTCTACTCAGTGTTTGGATGCTGCTAATTTGGTTAAAGTTATCAAACCCATCTGCTAACTAGGATGAGATGAGGAAATTGGGATTCCATATTCAGGATTGTTAATAGATTATGGATTTTTTAAAATGAGGATACATAGATTTAGAGATATACCCAGGTCACATTTGTTATTTTGCTTTTATTTCATGTTCAGTGGTACTTTCAGAATAAATGGAAGAAGAGAAAAGAAACCTCTTTCTGTACCAAAGCAATGTTTTCTGCTCAGCTAAGCAGCATTAAATAGATATGCTTGCAATGAAGTGCAATGACAATTAAATTGTAACTGACCTGCATGTAACCATCATTATGTCTGCTATCTTTACTGCCATCCCTGTTATTTAATCACACAGCAGGTGGGCTTTTTATTAGGCAGTAACACTGAAGACTACATACGCCTGCCAAGAAAACCTGACTAGGAGGATCTATCAGTTCATCCATGAAAGAAAAAATCTTTGTGACATGGTGACTGACTAATTTATCTCTGAAAAACTGCTCAATGAAACTGAGTGATATAATATATGTGAAACAGATCCACATAGCAAAGGAGAATGTATACCCAGTTACACTTCAGCAACAATATAATTATCAACAAACAAATTATCTTAATACTAGGGACTTGTGCCATCTGATATATAAATGCTAAATCAAACACTTTTTGGAATTCGTACCACAAAACATTCACATTTGCACATGGATTATATTTGTTATATACAAGTTGAAAATATACAGAAAATGCATCCTATCCGGATTTATGTTTTCTTTCTCAATCATTGTCTGAACCACACACGCACGCACACACGCACACACACACACACACACACACACACACACACACACACACACACACACACACACCCTAACAAACATCACAACCTTTCTAGAATGACTGCTGCATATTCATTTGCATAACAATTTTCACTTGTGTTTCTGGTTAGATGGAAATCACAGCATGGTGCCAGCATTGAGAGTGCCGGGTCATTGCTATGTATATGTGACAGAGAAAAGAAAAAAAAGAAAAGAAAAGAAAAGCCCTCACTTGCCTGTCTCCCCTGACATACTGTAGGTATGAGACACATGGAGAACAATGCCACAGTGGCTTCAAACAGCTACTCAGTCTCAGCAAACAATATTCACAGTGTTTTGTGTATTATCCATACTATTTATTATTACTACTGTTGCCGCTTCTGATGATAATGTTGATGATGATGATAATGCTGAGGACACTGAGGTCATGTATAACATTGTTATACAGGATTATACCTGTGCATTGTGTCAGTTCATAAGCATAAGGCATCACTCTCTATATATATCTCTCTGATTAGTTAATTATTATTTTAGCTACCTAATGCTACACATATGCCTAAACCTTATTTATCAATAACCTAATACATTTTAAAAAAAAGTTGCAGCTTTGTTTTAAAAACAGTTTACTATGTGGGGCCAGAAATATATCCCCACAAGGTAAACATTTTTAATGTTTCTATGCTTTTGGAAACCTCATTGAAATATAACGCTTACAAAAATTAGAGGATACTTCAAAATAAAATCTCCCTTAATGAGATATTCCTCCATTTTTGTGAGCAGTGTACGTGGCCTAGTAACTTGGATGTGCAGATATTGGGTGTTACTTGAGGATTCTAAAGACCTAGATAGATCTAGATGTAAAAGATTGCAAAAAGAGATAAAAATTATACATGGGTATATAATATAGATATTATATACAATGCATTCAGAAACTTTTCAGACCCTTTCACTTTTACAGCCTTGTGCTAAAGAAGTTTCCCCCATTATAAAATTATTATAAAGGAAAAACTAAAGCTCAGGACTCTTGGTCATCGTTTGGATGTCTCTACACCTTGATTGGAGTCCACCTGTGTTTAAGTTAATTGGATATAATTTGGAAAGACACACACCTGTCTATAGAATTTCTCACAGTTAAAAATAGATAAGAGCAAAAGGAGTAAAGCCGAGGAGTAGAACTGTCAGGGTCTGAAGACTTTCTGAATACATTTTATATATCACAGAATCATAATGGCAATATTACAATTTTTAATTTGGATTTTAATTTAAAGAAATAAAGAAATAATTGATGTCAGGGTTGCTACTAAACTAACACACAGTTCTTTTGAAGTATGTTTTAATCAAAAGGATCATGTAAAATAAAAGACTGCATGAGGCCAGTAACAAGAATTCCATGTAATGTTTTGCATGCTCTCCCAAGTGGACTTCCTCCAGTTAATCCATTATCCTCCTAGCAGCCGCTTGTAAAATATACAGGCAGGGTTGGTTCCAGTCCAGGTCCTAACCACCACATTTCTTCTGTTGTGTTCTGCCTTACCAGGTGGGGTCTGAGTCTCTGAGTTATATTGTCTCTCATGCCTGGTGGACCAGAGGCGTTCCCTTATACCTATGTGTAAGTGAGTGGTTTAGTTATGATTAGCTTTCGCAAAGCATTTAGGAATAATCTAATTTCAGTTTCTGGCTAAAAATGTATTGTGAACTTTTACAGGAAAACACATTTTAAGGGATGGCGGATTCACATTGACATCTACAAAATAAATGCAACTAAAAATAAATAAGTACAATAAATCAGTGTAGCATTTCCCTGGACTCCACAAGGATTGCTGCTATAGCAGAGCAAATTCTAAGCTGGCTAAAATTTCCTTGACTCAATTATCCATTCACTAAGCATGCTAGAAAAGTCAAGACCCTTGATTGGTCTCCTTCATGCATGACAGCAACAGAACAATGGCTTTGTAAGCTTCTACACACCAATGAATAAAGATGATTTTAAGCACATCAGCATGTACACACTGACACTATCACTTACTGATGTACACACTGACACTATCACTTAATGATAAAATCACTCACTCACTTCTCATAATCACTTAATACAGTTCAGGGTCACAGGGAGTCAGGTCCTAACCAGCAGTACAAGGCAAAAGGCAGGAACCACACATGCATATGAGCATACACACTCGCTCATTCATTCACCCACTGAAACACCTGAGCTATGCCAACTGACCAAATGTAAGAATTTTGGAGGCCCAACCACAAAGGTCTGACACACTGTTGTGGCAAAATCAGTGTTTTATCCTTGGTGTTTATGTTCAAATTAGTCTAGGTCTCTCTAACTGTTTATACAGAATTTTAATCCCATTCACTTGTGGTATCTGGTCACCACAGATGATATAAGTTCGGACTAAGTGGCTATAAACTATTGTAATTTGTTTTAACTATATGCATTGTCTGGGCAATGGGATAAAGACTTATGCCAACCAGCATAAGTATTCACACCAGAAAGTTAAGGGCTTAGTGATACTTTCTAGTTTATGCTCAGTTTTCTTTTTTAATTATTTTATATTTATCATGTTTATCTGACAGTTCTTCTGGTAATGTAGTACAGAATCAGACTGGGGAATCTTTACCCATAGGCACACAGACAAGGAAAATAAATAAAAAACCCTATAATGTCTTGATTTGTAATGTCTAAATAATTTCAGCTCATATTTTCCAAGCATGATGCTTTCTTCTCTTTAGCCTTTTTGTCCTGCTTTGTCTTCCTCTGGAATGCTAGAATGCTGGGGAGTTGGTTATAAAATATATCCATAGTTCCATAATAAGCAGTGAAGAGTACCTCCTATGTGCTTTAATTTGACTTTAAAACCATCCTTAGCACTGCCAGGGCTTTTAATAGTTATTCACTTACAAATTATTGCAGGTCATTACACAGGCATTGGTAGGGCAGTAATGAGATTGGCTTAATGGCTCTTGTAGAACATTGCTGTAAACGACAGGGAAAAGTTCCCCTCAGTAAGTTTTTATGATTATTCCATAAGAGCTGCATTTGTTTAAGCCCCTATTAGTGTAAAAAATGGTAGCAATCTTCTTAATCAAATCTGATTTATTGTGGCATTATTTCACTCTCCTATCTACAGTAATCATCATATCAATGTGAATGAGAGAGAGAGCGAAAGAGCACACGAGGGAGATGGCGTGGGGGGGGGATCTTATGGTCCTTCTAGACAAATATTGTGTGGTCATGTTAATTTTCCTCTCAGAGCCTATTTTCATCATAATTTAACTGTGGCCAGTGACAGGAGCCATAATCAGCTGAAGACATGAACAAGCTCCTATTTATTAGGAGCCAGAGTGGGCACTAGTGGAGACAGCTAAGTACCCAGCCGTCCTTATCCCTATTGATGTGCACGGTTGACAAGTAAATTAAATTTACCTTTGGAAATTGTTCTATTAGTATTTTTATTAGGTTAATTAAGCAAGCTCTGGGGACTCATTGAATTGGTGAGATTGGAGATTAATTCACTGTTCTGCTCCTGCTGGAGGACTGGGACGCTAATCCCCATCCCACTATTCTCCAGAGCAGCACGTCAGCAGTGAGCCACACCAATTCATTAGCACATACTGTAAAGTTGCTCCTGCAAACCACACCACAACACCAATTACCCACCCACTTATACACTAGCATGCCTGCCCGTTTACATCTATTACTGTGGAGGATCATAGATCCATAACGTATGGAATTACAGAGTGACCACATGGTATGTTACATTATGCAATCAATCTCAAGAGTTCATACTGATTGCCATATTTCCAGCTCTAACTGATAAACCGATTATTGAAACATATTTTTTTTCAGACATGGCTTGGCTAAATGTCCTCTATCCTCAGCTTTGTGGTGGACACAATTCAGATAGGCAGATTCTCTCAACACTGGTGGACTGTGCAGTAATTCTCTCCTGCATATGACTGAGGCAGACATAATGGAGCGGGCCAACACCAACCTGGGCTCCCCCAGGGGAAACACTATTGATTTTAGAAAAAAAAAGGATCATTGGAGTGGAATGTCACGTGCCTCTGATGTACCACCTTGCAATCAGCCACCTGATCGACCAGACTGCCTGAAACTCCTTTACCTCCTATCAATAGGTTGACACAACTCGTCTCTTACTCCACTCCATGTCTGAAAGGAAAAGGTTCCATTGAGTCAGGTCTGAACGCCTCTCCCAACTCCCGTAGTGCCGGCTGTGCTTCATACGAAACAGCTCTCATTTGGTTGCAAAAACAAATCAAAAACAAATTATGTACAATCCTTTCACTGCACTTGCCTGGTTTATGTTTGAAAGAAATCAAATATATACTTTAAAGGGGGATAAAAACAAAGCTTGAACAATTGAACTTATCTGGCACCCCACTGAACAGCTGAAAGACTGTTAAGTATTGATTGGTTCTTATCTGGCCTTCCATAGTTTGACTAGCCATGTAAAGTAACACTGATATTTCAGTCAGTGCAAGCACATGGGGAAGCTTAAAATATGAACTCTGGAGGGATGAAGATGATACTGTTAAACTGTCTCTCAAGTACAGTGCGACTTTTTATGTTTGTGCTAATCAGGGCAGGATTGTTGGGTTCAAACATGCCATGCCTCAGTCAAGACAGCAGAACCATGTTATTCCAGGACTTTCTCTGTCTACATGATGTGGCAGTTTATACAGTATCTCACAAAACTGATATGATCCAATATGATAATGAGCCCATACCTTCAAGATGACCACCTCTTTGCGAAAGAAATCGAGGATCAAGGCCAAGCACGTCTACAGACCTAAACCCTATTGATGATCTGTGGGGCATTTTCAAATGGAAGGTGGAGGAGTGCAAGGTCTCTAACATCCACCAGCTCTGTGATGTTGTGATGGAGGAGTGGACGAGGATTCCAGTGGCAACCTGTGAAGTTCTAATGAACTCCATGCCCAAGATTGTTAAGACTGTGCTGTAAAATAATGGTTGCCACAAAAAATATTGAAACACTGGGCCTGATTTGGTCATTTTGATGTTAGGATATATTTAATTTTGTTGCAAGTGGTTTAGACATTTAGATAAATTGCTGTGTGTTAAGTTATTTTGAGAACACAGAACATTTACACTGTTATACAATCTTTAGACTGAGAACTTTACATGATATCAAAGTGTCATATGTTCAGTGTTGTCCCATGGAAATATATAATAAAATATGTACACAAATATGAGTGTTGTACTCACTTTGTGAGATTGTATATTTCAATAAGTTATGTAAGTACTCAGCTTGCAGGTATTATGTGCTAATCCACTACCATGGGAGCCTAACTTTGGTAGTTTTTATCATTTCATTTGTTAGTAAACATCCATGTTGCATTGGGAAAAATGTAGGGATGGTAATTAGGTATATAAGCAGGTGATGACACTAGGTAATTGTAAATATGATTTGGTGCACTATCCATTTGGAGTTTTTATGGAGTAGAGGGGGATGGAGGATCTTCAGTTTATCAACAAATGTGTGACATAATTATTTAAATATTTAAAAACAACGTTCTTCAAAGAAATATTTAAAGGCATTTCTGGACATCTTAAAGGCAGCGTATGTTCTAAAATCTAAATGTACTTTTCTGCATTAATGATGCCACCACATATGTGTAAAAGAGCTTGGAGAGTCAAAGCTGCTTCTGGACATGCTTAACATGAGGCAGAGCGAAGTCTTAAGTGGCATTAATACAATTAACTTTTAATAAAGTACATGACAAAGGGTTGCCAAAATAACCCTTGAATTATGGTTTTTGATGTAGTGCCACCTGAGGGATCAGAGATTTATTGATCAACAGTTTATTTACATCAGAGGAGGCCCCTCAGTCATCATACTTACAAAAGATATGAAGCTATAATACAATGCCATAAGAACAAAATTAAACAATAGAATGAAAACAAATTACCAGTCCATAAGAAGACCAGGCTACACTGTGCATTATCAATAAGAGAATTGTTTTCTCTAAGGGTCAGCAATGTTATCTTGATCAAGATAACTCTAATGAATTTAAAATTTTGGATCTCTCAGATCTCTGTCCACACCAAACCATTAAATTTATCAACCCTCACCAGGAGCACACAACTCTAAATAATTGAATATAACTTATTCTAACCCAGAATTGACCTGGGTAAAAAGGCTTAACCAGTAGCATGCATGCGTCAGAGAAACAGGCAAAAAAAATGACAGTGTGCAACTTTAAAAGCTCAAGACTTGTAATACAAATAAAATATTTAGGGTTGCAGAAGTCAGGATGTCTCTTTGCTAGCCATCTCTTGACTTGAATTGATTTATGAAAAGGCAACTGGGACACAAGTACAGCAAAATGCACTAAGACCGACCTATTGCACACATTTATACCAGCTTAACCTCTTTGCAGTGACCATATGGAAAAATGGGTTGCTAACATGTTCATGTACTTTGACAAACACCAGCATGGATATCATAATAACAGTGTGCAGACATACTGATTATACACAAAAGTATAGCACATTTATGTTAAAATCAGTGAGGAATATCCAGTGAGTGAGTGACATATCCAGTGAAACTGTGTAGTGTTATTTCCTTGTTGGTTGCCCTTGACCATAGAGTGCAGTAAAAATCTTCTTTGGACATTGGCATGAAAAGAGAACAGCACAAAATGTGATTTTTCTGTACAGTACATCAAATATCCATACTTGGGGGGGTGACCTGATAATAAAGTAGAAGTTTAGTTCGGCATTTGATACAAGTCTTCCTTTGATATAAGAGATAAAAGCATGGCAGCCACAAATGCAACACTGACATTGCAGAAGAAAATGAAGCTGGTTCTTTGTTTGAATATTAAAAATGTATAACTCATCAATTCAACTTATCTACTAATAAAACATATAATGAAAAGTTCCAAATCCTTAGTATGCGTTAACATTTAGCAGGTAAAGCTATTATATGCGCAATACAAAATTAAAATGGATAAGCTAAACAAAAGATAAACTGTAAGAGAAGTTGAACACGCAGGCATGAGTAATGGTTCACTGCATTCCCACACTAAAGCCTTTTATACTTCCCCTTGGGCAGACTTTCAAAGCTTTTGCCTGGTCTGTGTTGAAAAAATGTCAAAGCTATGTTTTTTTCTTATGGAGTCAGGAATGTTTTGTATAATAACTTAAGCCAACTTCATTATCGTAAAAGTATTGTGGTCAGTATTGCAAAAAAGTAACATACCCAGCTCTATTGAAACATGAAGACCTGTTTTATGAAGACCCAGTTCACATTTTGTTTGATGGGCTAAGGACCTTTTAAAGTGGAAGCAGCCATTCTATTACTACTGTCTACTCATTATAAGGTTGTAAGCTCCCAGTTCTGACAAGATGCCACTGTTCAACCATCGGTCAAGGTCAACCTATCAGCTTAAATTTCTGCTAAGGTTGCTGCTCAATGATATTTAACTATAGCTAACTGTATAATCACACTTATCCATCTGTCAGAATGTCATTGTAATGATCGTTTTAATCTAGCTGGCAGAACACTCAAAAAGACTGTGGGACAAAACTGTTTTTAACGTTTAAGCTGTGTGCCATGGCGCAGAAATTTGAAGTCAACACCAGTGATATTTGATGCACTTTTTACTCCTTTATGTAGAAGACCGATTTCTTGAGCTGCCAGGTTGCCAAAACACACAATTATGCCTCTGGCCTGTACACTTTCTATGGTGCAGTGGTAGGAGTAGTTCAGAATGGTAGTTTTCACTCCAAAGTCCTTGCATCCTCTCAAAAATAAAAAAGCGTAACAATGAGGACACTGCTGTTTTCAGGGACCAAGAAAGAGAGTGTGACAGATGCGTGCTCAGGAATCTCAAGCTGCTGAAAATATTCACAGTTGAGTCCTTGATGTATATCAGAGAGTGTGGACTTTTGTTCCTAACTGAAGTCCAAAATAAGCTCTTTGGTCTTAGTAGCATTCAGGTTGTGGTTGTTGATAATGCACCATGCAAATAGGTAATGTATCTTCATTTAGCAGGAATTTTGCTGTGTATGACAAACATTGACAGATTTTCTAAGCACTTCATCGCAGATTATATTTTCTTATGAACACATAGGGACAGTGGAAGTAGAAAGTGACAGTTTGAGTTAGGGTTAGATATTTAATAAAATAACTGTGATAGCTGAAATACATAAGATTTGAGTACACATGGTAGGATTTCTTATTGGCGCAGGGCTTTATACCCGTTCAGTTGCAAAGTTCAAAAGGCTTATTCAGTGTTGTTAGCATAGCATGGTATATAAAAAGTGGTCATAAGACCTGAAGCAACATCATAAGCAAATACAATAGTCAACATTTTATCACAATGTGCTCTAGAACTGACATGGGGGATTTTTAAAAAGTTTTAGCATCTGTACAACACTTTTTTTGCTGATTAAGAAGCAGACATTGCAGCCCTTGCCTTTACTATAGCCTTTGTGCTGCTGTCTAGATGGTGCAATGAGAACCCTCTAGGTTTAATAGCACTAATTGTATTCATAGGCAATTTTCTGTGCAACAATTCACAAGCAATCATGAAGGTCCAATGTGTCACGGCTGGCTCAGTCCTGTTCCTGTATGTTCCTGTGTATGTGAGGGTTTCTTCAAGTATTGTGGTTTCCCCCCACATTCCGAAGACATGTGTGTTAGGTTAACTAGTGATTCTAAAGTGCCCATAGTGTGCGAATGTATAGTTGTGGCTAAAAATTTTAAGAATGAAATTTGGGTTTTCACAAAGGTTTTTTTTTTGCAATTTTTTTAGAACATTTTGTTTATATGGTTTAATGAATTACAATTATAAGCATTCCATACGTTTTTTGAAGTTATTATTCTTTTTTAACATTGACTGTACATTAAGTTTACATCCACTTAATATTTACAGAGTTGACCCTTCTTGTTTAGGACAAGCTGAATATCATCTTTAAATTGCTAATGGATCATTGAGAGACGTTGCTATTGAAAGATGTTTCAATACCATTTCTTATTCTTTGTAGTGTTCTTAGGCAAAAGTTTGAGTGAACCCACTCCCTGTGATGTGACCATGAATGGTCTCAGGATACTTCACTGTTAGCTTCATCAGAGAAAATAACTTTACCCCAGTCCTCCACAGTTCAATATCTATACTTCCTGTAGAATGTCAGTCTGTCCTTAATGTTTTTCTTAGAGAGAAGTGGCATCTTTGCTGCCCTTCTTGACACAAAACCATCCTTCGACTCACTATGCTTTCAGAAAATGAATGAATTAGTGAATGAGTAAACCTGTCATACCTGGCACAGAGTTATCCACCATTGGATAATGCATTTCCAAGTGTTGCTCAAAAGTTTGTGATTTTTTTTCAAATCTTCCATATTTCTGTGTGTACATGATGTATTACATAATCAGGGTTTCACACAAGTCTTGAAGTAGATAAGGGAAACAACTAAACTAATGAGACAAAAATATTATACTTGTTAAAGTATAGTATTTTGTAGTATAGTATAGTATATTATAGTGTAGTATAATATTATACTATAATAATATATTATTATATATTATAATTTATGTACTATTCTGTTGGATTATGGTTTTTTTTGATTAGTTGGCTTTGGCATGGTCAATACATACATTTAAGTCTTTTTAACCAGTTTCTGGTAGAACTACTTATGTACTTAGAGTTTCTGTTTTGCTGAATGGCTCACATCTCTTACCTGGCAGGGGTGATATCATGATCAGGAAGTTGGTTTGCCCAAGGGGAGATTCAGTCATTGCACTCAGACTGTGTTTACCCTTGCGAATTCCTCAAATGTGGGAATCTAGACTGCATAATTTCTAGTAGTGGGGGACTGCGTTTGTTTTCTCCCCTCATTTTTTTTTACATGTTACATGTTCTCTTCAATAATTGCACACTACCTCATTTGCACACAAAACAGCACAAATGCGCTTATTGCACTGCTAATTTTACTCTGCTCATGTTTGCACTCTGGTCTTTTCACTGCACATTATCCTATTTGCACTTTTATATTTGCACACTCATTATTTGCACTCTTGTTTCTTTTATTTGCACAATTCTACTATTTGCACTTCTGGTAGATGCTAACTACATCCATCCATCCATCCATCCATCCATCCATCCATCCATCTATCCATCTATCCATCTATCCATCTATCTATCTATCTATCTATCTATCTATCCATCCATCCATCCATCCATCCATCCATCCATCTATCTATCTAAACATTCAATTCACAGTCACTTTCCATTCGAATGTGTTGGTATATTTCATATTTTAATATTCCAGCATTGAAGACAAGCCATCCTCATCCAGGTGGACAGCAGTGTTCTTTTTGGGAAGCAGTAGTTTTATTCTTGTAACCCTGCCACATGCAATGTTCTCCTGAAGATGCACTCGTTAACATTAACTATTGGAGTGATCTTTGTTGGCTGGCTAAGTAACAATGTTCTTGAATTTCCTTCATTCAAACACAATCTCTCTCTGAAGAGAGTGATGTGTTTTTTATTTTAGATGTTGTGTTTTAACCTTTTCCAGTCTGATTAGCATCAACATATCTTTTTTTTCTGGCAGCCTTGGAAAAGTAATTCTTAATGCAAATATACACTTTCGGAATTGTGGATTTCATTGTGGAAGCTTTCCACTACTTGATTTAACCCCTTCCATATGTAGCCCAATGATCATGCAGACTACAGACATGGATGCATTCACATGTTCTTAAATACATACACTCGCTCTCACACCATGCACATTTTTAGAGCTCATTTGTTTATTGACTGGAAAACAGATAAGCGCACTCTTTAGGGAAATCAATCCACTTCAGATTGTTATCTGAACCTTTTTCTCAAGCTGCCACACACACAATGAACAGGGAGAGATAGAGATGGTAAGTAATTGAGGATAAATTTGTATTTGCTTTGGTGAAATCAAAGTTGTACTAAAACATAACATTACTTGCTTATTACACAAACAGAGGTGCCAGGCAAAATTAAAGAAAGTCCAACATTTGTACCCACCAAGATTATTTCTATACAATTACTTACTGTACACATAGTACCTTCTCTTGCTTTATGGTACTTCTGTAGACATCTCCACACAGAAGCCCCAGAGCAGCTGGGGCAGCATATGCACCGCATAATGTTGTGCTGTGTGTATGCGCATGTGTGTGTATGTGTGTATGTGCAGCAAAACCAGGCTATTAATCACAGGACTGCAATGGAGGCTGTGTGTGTGGCAAGCCAGGGTCAAACTGGGGCTATTAAAGAAAGCCAAGGGACTCAAGCCTCTGCTGTGTTAACCCCCCACTCTCCCTTGGCTAAGGCTGGACTCAGCACAGAGTTGTCCTCTTCCTCCCTCATGCCAGCTGTAGAACTGAGGTGGAAAGAAGAGCACAGATGAGGAGGAGAGAGGAGGAGAAAAAAGTGTATAGGAAGCAGACAACATAAAAAGTGGGAGTTAAGGAGGGACAGGTAGATAGAGAAAGAGAATTAAAAGAGCTGGACAGAGGACAAAAAAGCGGATGGAATGGTAATGGGAGAAACTAAAGAGAGGTAATGGGACAGAGGATGGTAGGTAATGACAAGAAGACTATATGTTGATGACAACAACTGAAAATAATAATATATATAGCACACCCAGGTAGAAACGTTGGATTGCTGCATAACTCAGCATACAGTAATGTCACAGGCAAATAGGTAAATGATTACAAATATGGCCAGGTTAGACACTGGATCTTGCTATAAGTGTGCATAAAAGCGCTTCGCCCTCTGCACTATTAAAAAGGCTCTCAGAGGGTACTTTTGAGTATTGTAGCCATTGGTGAGATGTCGTTGACTGCTATATATACTGTATATATCTACTACACATTTGCCCACACCTGGGCCTATAGATTCTCAACAATCATAACTGAAGCTGTTATCACAGCTTGTCCCATAAATACTCGACTGGCAATAACCCTGGCAACTGAGAAGGCCAAGAAAGTGCTGAAATGTGGCTGATACATTCCTGGGAAACATACTTCCTGTGCTTGGGAAAGCATTATCCTGCTGAAAAATGCTTGTTGGAAACCCTGCCATGAGCAATGTGTGGTCGCAGGATGTCCCGCACATATCGCTAATTTGTGTTCTTCATGTCACTACTAGCAGTGACTGACTGACAGCTGGAGTAGTGTGTCGCTCCATAGCAAAGGCAGGATTGAAGTACTCACCTCGGCCTCTGTACTCTAACCCAACCATCATCGGATCCCAAAGAGAACCAGTCCTAGTCTGTAGCACAACAAAGGTTATCCATGGCTGGCTAAACCATGGCTGGAGAAGAGGTAAATATAGGGAAATTGTGAAATCGGTACGAGAGATAATGGGAATGATAGAGGAGTAAACAGATATATACAGAAGTGATCCAGATGATGAGAGAACAGTGATGGTGAAAAGTGCCAAAACTTATAAAGGTGATTGGAATATGAGATTGATGAATAGAGAGAGAATGGTGAAAAAGTGGTCATACATATATAAGAATTGTGATTAAAAGAGAGTAATGCATAAAAGACAAACATGGATAGAATAGTGAAAAGAGAGAAGATATGGATAAATGTGGACAGAATTAGAACAACAGAGGTAAAGTAGAAAGGAGGACATGGTTGAAATGGTAGAGACAAGATGAGAGTGCTAGAGAGTAGAAGAGATTATATTGTTTTTTTGTTTATTAGTTTTTATTTAATGTTAAATGAGCATAAATGAACAACACAATAGTAATGGGACTATTTAGAGTGACTGCGAGGCATCTATGCTAACCATATTTACCTGAGAGAGGATGAGTATTATGACAATAGAATGGGACTGATGGACAGAAGAACAGAAAGGTGGCTAAAGGAGAATCTTGGAAGAAAAGGATGGAGATGAGCAAAGCTGTAGACTACTGAACTGAAAATAAAGTGACTGAAATAAGAGGAAAGCAGACAGATTGATAATGAATGGGAATGGCAAATAAAGGATTAGAATGAATGAAAAAAGAGGATGAAGAAAAGAAGAAATGTGTGTACAGCAGAGTTGTCAAAGTGCAGTCATGATCATATTCCTATAACTGGAAATCAGATAGAATTCATAAACAACCAGGCCTTTGGCCTATAGCTAGCATTTCACTTTACATACAGTGAGTTGCAATTCTGTTTATCTGAAGTCATTTATGTGCATAAAACTGCTTAAATATTTAGGATAAGTGGTGAAGTAAATTGAAATTTAAGGAGAATGAGAAAATAGTATGTAGCAGAGAAGCACGTTTTCAGCTTCACTAGCCTGTGGCAATGATGAATGACGCTAGCTAGATAATTCAAGAGGAGAGCAGATAAACACAGCTATCTAACACAAGTATCAAATAATTTATTGCATGAAAATATTCTCTAACATGCCATCTCAGTTGGCATTGCTATTGTGGAAATTGATTTGCTTGTTAAAAATCTAGAGCCACATCTCAGTAAAACCACTTGCTAACATTTTTCAGTGTAAACATGTTTTAAGAAACAATTATCGTTAAACTATAGGCTCTAAAAGTCACATGCTTTTAGCCTTCAATAGGTCCATCACTGCATTTATGTTACATTTTACATTTAGACATTACACATTACATTTAGATTACATTAGACATTACATTTAGAGTGAGTTATAACTGTAGTAGAAGCTGTTGTAGTGGCCTTGTTCATTTACAGAGTTGGGATATGAACACTTGACTGCTTATTAAAACTTCTGGTTAACAAGTCTTCAGACATGGAAAGATGTCCGGTGGTTCAAGCACACACACACACACACACACACACACACACACACACCGTGCATGCACACACATATTATTTACATACTGTGTTAGGGTTCCTACTTTCCCTCGGATCGTTCGGCCGTTCTCGCCAGTCACCATTACAGAACTATCGATGAGGCGGCCTTTATATGTACTGTCTCATTATGTCCCGATCCTGAACAGCTGAGCCAAGCGTGGTTCGGGGCCGGGTCATCGTGGTTCTACCGAGGTTCCATCTCCGTCCGGTGCACGCGTTTGACCAATGGTGCCCGTGCGCTTGTCTGTGTGCCCTAGAGATAGCTGGTGAGATCCAAGGGCATTTAGAGCCAGAGATCGGTACAGGCGGGTAACCCCCAAGGTATTTGTTTATGTAGGGGCACTTTTGAGGATTTTCCCGTTCCGCACTTGCACGCTCCTTGCTCGATTCGCGGTCACACGCTGTTCGGTCCTCACGGCCTACTTAGCATTACTTCAGCCGGGTGTTGGCTCTGAATAGGACACTCCCGGTCTGGCTTTTTTGTTTTTGAGCTCGTGCTCGCCCTCTTACGCTTGGGAGCGTCTCGCGATCTCTTCGTGTCGGCGCGCCCCACGTATTTCGTTTAATTTTGCGCGTTGGCGCTTTGCGCCTATTTTGTGTGATGCACACTCACGCTATAATTGAGCTTTTGGGCTTGTATGTCCGCCCTTCTGGCGCTACAGCCTGTTCCGCTTTTTCTCCTTCTCCCTCGCACTCCTTGCGCGTCAGAACTCACGCTCGCCCTCTGGCACTTCGGCATCCTTTTCCACTCAATACAGCAGCAACCCAGTCTTTGTGTCAAAGGGACACTGTCCGGTGCTCTTGCGCTCTATTGAGTCGGACTCTAGTCGTGGCTGGCTCGAGGT
>JAVSBV010000097.1:4029004-4039194 GCA_033117975.1 Parotocinclus spilosoma
CACACACACACACACACACACACACACACACACACACACACACACACACACACACACACACACACACACACATTCAAACAAACAAAAACAGCATCAATAACACAAATGATTAAACATTCATGGCCTTTTGTAGAGAACATCTGCTCTATATACAAGAGTGTAGCCTGAGGGATTGAGTGGAAGGAATTGAGAGGATTTCTCTCACAGAACCTCAAGAAAGCAATAAGATAGCATTGAGACTGTAGAAGATTTACACATGGACAAAATCAAATGCGAACAAGCTGCAATAGTGGAATCTCCCTGCCTGAATCTCATAGACAACATAAGCCTGTAGGTTAGCACCTGTGCTATGTCCTTTTTGATCAGCCATGGAACAATTCTCAGATAATGTAGCAATATGGTCCTGCCCTCATCTGGGCAAAGAATTAAGGTGATGGTACATTTGATAAAGTGATATGTACATAGGCAATTTCGCATTTTTAAAACCCTTTTAGGTGAGCATAACACATTGGGAAATTGTGTAGATACATTTTAAAGCCATCATTCTTTTTCCATTTTTAGCCACAGCTTGAATGAGTAGATTTGATTGATTATTTCTCCATACTACAAACTCGCACAGAGCTGGCCTCACAGGAAAACAATTACTTTTGATTATCTGTGAGTTTGCAGTTCTATAAATTCATGGATATGTGAAGTAAGGGGAGCTAGATTAAGTCACAGTCTCTCTCTCTCTATCTCTCTCTCTCTATTTCTCTCTCACACACACACACACACACACAACTCTCCCACTCTCACACATCTCTCTCACACACACATAACACACATACACACACATTCACTTTCTACACAAATGGCACAGATCTGAAGAGATTAATGATACGTTTTCCGTGGAGATAACATCTGTCTCAACCGCTCCTGGAATATTAAGCTTAATAAATATATTTATGAGCCCTGTTCTCTATAGCGCTAATGCAATCAGCCGTAGTGCTCATGCTGGCCCCAGCCACTGAAAACACATCGACTCATTTTGTAGTGAATTAGTCCTACCCCCTAATCGCTGAGCCCTGCTGCACTTTTTGAATTATGGCTCGAAGACACCCATCTACTCTGACACGCTAGTATGAATAATATCAATTCTCAAAATTACCGGTGCCCAGATTTCATTAACACCACATAAAGCAGTGGTTGATGTTTGTTATCACTCTGACCTCATCAATAAATAACATGCGTATATGTAAACTTGCATTAGACATTAGCCCATTATGGTTACATGGGTATATCATTAAAACTAACAATAGACCATAATAATGCCTGGTCAGTAGGCACAAATTGCAAAGTCATGCTTAGATTTGGGCAGGATGTATATAGCTGAATATAGGTAAAAAAAAAAATAGACCCTTCATCCACAAAATGTAATAATATTGCATCTAATGGAAAAAAACAGCTTTGTAAAACAAATGCAAATGCACACACAACACACACAACACACACAACACACACACACACACACATAGTTGGATCAGCCAAACAGACAAATAGCTGTGTAATCCATTTTCTACCCTCACCCAATTAGGAACTGTTGCAGTATGCAAGTCCTTTATACATTTCTTGACTGCTTCAGACTGCTTTCTGAGCACTGCTACAGCGCAGTGATGTTAAAAAAAAATGGGCATTATACTTTATACAAAATTGCAAATAAAAAACAATACATTCACTTTTATTCAATTGAAGTTTCATTTCATGTTTTGTCTCAACTTCATATAATTTGTTAATAAACATCCATTTCAGCATTTTAGGCCCATAACACATTCCAAAATGTAATAAACAGAAAACATAATGATGTGATTACAAACAGGTGATGTCAACAAGTGATAACAATCATGACTTTGTACAAAAGCAGTATACATGGCTTTGAGGAACAAAGCTGTTCAGGGGATCTCCAGTTTGTCAACAAATACATGAAAAAAGTATTTTTTTAGAGGAAGAATGTAAATAATGTATGTTCCAGTGTGTGTGTGTGTGTGTGTGTGCATGCGCTTTGTGATGGATTGGCAACCTGTGACGCCTTGCCTAGAGTTGGTGTGCTGGAGAGTCACACAACACACACACATACATACAAACTCACTCTTTCTCTCCCTCCCTCTCTCTCTCTCTCACATACACACGCACACGCACACACACACACACACACGCACACACACACACGCACACACACATGAGCAGAGTGAGAGAGAGGCATATAAAAAGTTTGACTTTCACCTGGAAATGGTCTGGGCAGAGACAGGGGTGTGTCTGGATAATAAAACACTAAAACTGTGGAAGCTGCTGGTGCTGGTTGGTTGGATCAAATGATGATTTTTTATAGTGGTCTATCTGGGCCAGAGCCTGTTCACTGTATTTGTGTGCCCTCTTAGAACCATTGCTCCAAGTACCTCCTAACAAGCTAGGTCAGAACAGCGTAGATGGTGGACAATATGTGGAAATGGCAACCTTGTTTCCCTCAGTCCAATGAAGTCTGTAAACTAGGCAAAATGTGCATCAAAGAGGCATGTCAAGAGGTACTCTACCCAAAAAGTAGCCTCTGAGAGCTCTTTTATAGGGCAGCAGCTAAATACCCCTAAAGCTAAATAATGTTTTAAATAAAAAAGCAGCACATGGGCTATATATATATATATATGGGCAGGCTTGGTGGATAGCACTGCTGCCTCACAACAAGAAGGTCCCGGGTTCAACCCCAGGGTGGAGCGGCTTTGGTCCTTTCTGTGTGGAGTCTGCATGTCCTCCCCGTGACTGTGTGGGTTTACTCTGGGTACTCCGGTTGGAGAAAGCAATGGCAAACTACTCCACTATCCTGCCGAAATACTTCATGGATCCCATCGATGAAGGACAGAAATGTGTGGAGATCGATGATCCATCAAATGACCGAGGGTCGGTTGCGACTGTACGGTTAATTCCATTCCGTATATATATATATATATATTTTTTCCAGTCTCATCTTTTTTTGCTCTCGCAGTCTTTTCGTCCTGATGTTTCCTCACTACAATAACCATGGAAAAAAAGCAAGAGAGGACATAATATTTTCTACAGAGAACAATTGGCCAGCCTTTCGTCTGCCTCATGATCGCACACTCTTTGCATCTTAATGATGCTCGCAACAGCTTTGTAATTATTTACAGACAAGAGAAATAAATCAGAGAAATACAACATAATTCCACTTACTTGAATCCAGATTTTCTTCTCTGAGAATGTCAGAAAGTCTCAGAAAGTGTCAAGTAGGACAGGCATATAAAAAGAAGAATAAAGTTAATGATGTTTGGTTTATTGAGTGCGCCGTGCTGAAAGTAACACCAGCATATGAGGTGTTTTGGATGCTGGTCTGTGTTTTGTCTACATGTGCAATTCAAAAGATTTTGAGATTTTCAGAGATCTGCACACTGGATATTTTCTCTTTTTTCAGACCTTTCTCTGTAAACCTTAGCGGTGGTTATGTGTGAAAATCCCAGTAGTTCAGTAGGGGCTTAAATACTGTGACCAGCCCATCTAGCACTAACAACAATGCCATGTTCAAAACCATCAAAATCACATTTCATGCTGCAATGTGATTGGCTGATTAGATATTTGAGGTAAACACTTGTCCATAATAAAGTGGGCGGTGACTGTATGCGACTGTGTGTCAGGAAACTACGCATTGCATGTATTATCAGGTAATTAGGAAACTAACCATCCAAACATATCCTTTCCACACAATCCAATTCTACCCAGCTGCTCTAGTGTTATATGTCTGCATTTCAGATCATAACATGTGCTTGTGTGGCCTTTGTGATATTATCAGTTAGCTGCACCCTGACACTTCTGAGAGTGAAAAGGGAGGCAACTGAACAAGCAGATTGAATAATGTCTGTCCGTAGAAAAATGGCCATGCTCTAAACGCAGCCATTCCCTCCCCCTAAAGAGTCGTCCTGTCATTTGTCTCAATTTAATAGTATTCAAAGGGTTTTCAGTTTGCTGTGAGAGAGGGCCATTGAGAAGCGACGTGAGAAAGAATAAACGTTCTTTGCTGCTCGCCAACCATGAAGCTGGAATATCAAAACTATGGCGAAACTAGAGGTGAATTTTATTAGGGTGTAAATGCTGTTACACAGCATCAGAGATAGGTATTGCAAAATTGCTCGATGTTTAGCGAGATTGTTCTTTGAACAGTAATAGTTTTTAGTAACACACCCATTTCAGGCTGGTCTCAGACCACACAGAACTCCTTTCTGCCTCTCCAGGAGACTCAGAACGCCGGGCCATGAAGATCCTACAGTTACTCCATGTACTGGGTTCAGTAATGGCCAAATGCCCATAATGCATATATGCTATTTTATTTTATTTCATATTTTATCAATTTACACTATAGCATATATATATATATATATATATATATATATATATAAATGCATTAGTGTAAATTGATAAAATATGAAATGTATGTATATATATATATATGTATATACATATATATATATATATATATATATATATATGTATATACATATATATATATATATACACTTGTCCTATATTAGACACTTTTCAATTAAATTATCTCAAATTGATTAGTCTACATATTAGATTACTATTAAAGCTTACCATTTTTTATAAATATATTCTGTTAATATTTACTTACCTTCCATTTATCTAAATTATTACTATAAAATCATCAGTGAGATAACCTTTTAAACCTTTAAACATTTTTTTTACATACAGCCCAAGGGTTCTTCCTTATAATGTTTAGGAGTTTCCACTGTCGCCTTAGGCTTGCTCAATTTGGGCTTGGGCTCAGACAAATAAAATAATAGAAACTTGTAGAGCTGTTTTGTAAAAAGCATAATAGAAACAAATATGTATCTGACTTTCATAGCACAGCTGCTGTGAGCCGGGGACTAAGCAGGAAATTTAGGACGACTAAGACGCCAATGAAGGCCTCCATAAACTCTGGCTGAACTGAGCAAGATTGCCTGAACACTGATGTCGACTACATCCAGAAACTTGTCTGGTCCATAAAAAACCAAATCACATCTACCGGAGTAAATCCACGCAGACAGGGGGAGGACATGTAGACTCCACACAAAAAGGGCCCAGACCGCTCCACCCTGGGATTGAACCCGGGACCCTCTTGCTGTTAGGTAGTGGTACCTTTATTTGGAAGTTACATTGAGGATTATGTTTGGAGTCTGTACATACAGTATATATTATATTATTTATTTATTTGGAAGTTACATTGACCTTACTTTAGTCTTCTGTTTACACTATTTAAAAAAAAACGCACTTGAAATTGAATGGATTTGCAGATATCAGTGCTGGGCATATCATAAGTCACACCAAGGGATTTTAATATCTGCCAAGAGAGTAAGTAAATAATTGATGAATAAACACAATAACATGAGGAGCTTCTTCAAGCATGCTTGGACTGTTTTATTGGAACAGTGCTCAAATTGGTTTGTGTTATTGCAAGGCGCGTCTAGTATGGCAGAAGCCGCATTTGTACAAATGAGCTGGCGCTGATTGTTATGCAGCTCGTCTGTAAACAGTATTTCATCAGATGGAGAGTCACTCAGCATTGATCTGAAATAAAATGAGGTTTCGCAATACTTTGCTGATGACAGCAACGCATTTTCTACAAATCTGCTCATTGCAGCTGTGCCTGAGATCATTTGTCTTGCCATTCTATCTGTATGTCTTCTTATTTTTAGATTCGTAGCTATCGGGAAGTTCCTGAACGTCCTTAGGAACAGCCTAGCTCTTTCTGATTGACTAGTAATTTCTCATCATTTACCAGTACAGGTGGGTTTCGTTTAACAACCATCTGATTGTCGGCCGTTCACTTTAACAACTGAATAATAATAAGTTAGAAATAAGACTTTTAACTCCAATCAACCCTGCGGAGGTGGGAGTTAAAAATAATAGTGTGTTCCTGTGCTCACTTGCTCTTCACCTTTTGTTTGGACTAGAGGCTGTTCTAATTTGGTTGATGTGTTTAGAGACTTTTTGAATAAGGTACCCATGTTTGTGTGAATGACTTTCTGGTACTTATTTCTTACAAGTTGTAAATGGTGTTTAAGTGTATGCGCCTGTCCTACTGTAGGTAGTACTCCTTTGTTTTTCGCCCACTAGTTTTATATTTTATTTAACCTATGACTATAATAACACCATATTGTATTTTCTATGAGCTTTGTGAATCTACATTAGTTACAACTACTATGGGGCAGCACTGGGACTCGGTGGGTATTATTTGGTATCTCTAAAGTGGCGCTTAGTACGTGATTGTGTGTGTGCCCTACAATGGATTGGCACCCCGTCTAGGGTTGTTCCTGCCCTTGCACCCAGAGTTGCCGGGTGGGCACCGGCTGGCCTGCGACCCCGTGTGGATTAAGCGGAAGATAATGGATGGATGGATGGAGAATTACTATGGCATTGGGTATGTTGTGTGGATGGTAGAGTTCCACTCTTATTTTCAACGTTTACTCTAAGGCGTTTAAACATTATATTGTTTGCACACAGTCTTCTTGTGAAACAGTCACGTAATATGTCACTATATAATAATGACCAGTTCAAATCTTGTTACACAAAATGTCTTCAGATTTCAGATGTGTGCTTATGCTCATTTTCTGACCGATCCATTGTGAAAATTATTTTCCTGAGATACATCAGATATTAAGGGTTTCTCCCTTAATATCAAGGTCTTCCTCGAAAAAAAAATGCAAAAATATCAGGACACTCTTACCTTCTGCTGAGGCCTTGCATGGTTCCTTCTTTCTTCTCGTACTCTGACACTCAGGAAAAAACAGAGAGGAGTATTTAAGTAGAAGAAGGTTATTAACATAAGACTTCATGTAACAGAAGCAAACTAGACCTAACAGAGTAACAGACAATGAAGTGACAGAAAACAGGTAGGAATTAAACTAGCCAACAAAGAGACCAGATACAGATACACAGCTATTAAGCTAAAAATCTAAAAAGAGACTGGCTTAAAGCGCAAAGGCTACACACCAAAACATCCACAATTTAGGAAATGTTGAGTGACTCGTGATTATGATGAATGGACTGTGGTAGCCTAGTGGTTAAGGTACTGGACTATGGACCTAATGATCCTGGGTTCAAATCCCACATCTGCCAAGCTGCCACAGTTGAGTCCTTAAGCAAGAAACATCACACACCTCTGATACCACTTTGTGGGACATTAATCTCTGGGACTGGTGGCTTGGCGTTTAAGGTACTGGACTATGGACCCGAGGACTATTGGGTTCAAATCCCACCTCTGCCAGGTTGGGTCCCTGAGCTGAGCAAGGCCCTTAACCCACAATTCCTTGGATTGTAGAACTATTAATTGTATGTCCCTGTGGATAAGGGCGTCTGCTAAATAATGTTCATGTAAAATGAGTTAATTTGATGACATCAGATAGACTGGACAGATTTGTTTTGACACAGGTAAATAAAAAAAAAAAAAAACAATAATATTGCATTAAAAAGTCCAGTAGCTGTGTGCCTCATTATGATCCGAATTATGTCCATAATTCTTTTTGTTCAACCCCATTGCATTGGAGCCTTTTTGTAGCATAGAAACATACAAATGACAGCACATTGTAAATGTATCACTTAAATTATGTAAATGTTTGTTTCATGATTACAGGATCTTGTGTTTTGAAAGGTGTGTAATTGCTTTTGGGGAGAAATTCCCATCCCATTAAAAAGCGAGCATATCCGTAATGGCGCTCTCAGTGACTAACTGTACTTGATAATGAGGTACAACCACACAAACAGAAAAAAGGAGATTGTAAATAGAGGCTTTAGAGCTCATTTGCTTAAATCCGCACAGAACAATTGTGTCGATTCAGATGTGTGCATATAAGATCCATTTGTCCATAAAACTCTTCCACTCCAGGTTGCTTCCACACTATATCCTAATAAGTCCTTATTTTTATTTCCCTCCAATGGTAGAACTCCTCCAGGGACATGCCTTTTGTACAACTCATGTCAAGTTAATAGAGAAAATGACTTGTCTAAGACGGACATGGACTGGCAAGTACCACAGTCACGACGTCACACATGGTCACACAATATGGTGTTCGTAAGTGTCTGTCCTATTGTAAGTAGTACTCTTTTGTGAGTACTCCCCCACTACCTGTATATTCTATAACTATACTGCTCACAAAAACAAGATGATATTTGAAAATAAAATAAACCCTAATTTAGTGAGCAGTGTATATAAATTGGTTCACACTGATCTTCCGTGTTGTTCACAAAAAGGTCCAGGTCCAGCTTGCCATCCTTTGAAGTGTTACAAACTTAGAGTCATAACAATAGATTACTTACATAATATAAATACACTTTATATTTACATTATAGTGGCATAAAGGGACTATGTGTCTGGTCAAAATGATCAAACCAGTTTGGTCAACAGTTAACATAATATTCATTTTTGTAGTATACTAATTATTGTTAGTATTGTAACTGTAATAACAGAAATCAGTCATTAGACTTGGTGTATGAAATAACACACTAATAATAACCAATATCACTAACAAATTCACACTGCTCACAAAAACTATGGGATATTTAATTAATGTATATTGAAATTTGAAATGGGCAGCATGGTGGCTCACAGCAAGATGGTCAATCCCAGAATAAAGTGGCCTGGGTCCTTTCTGTGTGGAGTCTGCATGTCCTCCCCATGTCTGCGTGGGTTTACTCCAGGTACTCCGGTTTCCTTCCACAGTCAAGATATGCATGTTAGGTTATTGGGTGTCTCTAAAGTGACAATTAGTGTGTGACTGTGTTTGTCCCACGATGAATTGGCATATCATCTAGGGCTGTTCCTGCCCTTGTGCCCAGTTTTCGGGTGGGCACCAGCTGGCCCGCGACCCATTGTGAATGAAGCAGAAGATAATGGATGGATGGATGGATGGGTATTCTCACTCACACACACACACACACACACACACACACACAAATCTTTACTGCCACAACAGTTTTAATTCTTCTAAAGGTGCTGTCCACTACAATTTAGCACAACTAAATGATATTGTCAACTTTTGATATTAGACAATTAGCCATGGCTCACTTTTTACAAGGTGCCTGACATATACTGCTCACAAAAAAATGAGATGCTTCAAAATAAAATATCCCATAATTAAAAAGCCCCTAATTTTTTGTGAGAAGTTTTGTGCAAGCCAGCCAAGTTTTCAATTAAAGTTGGCAAACCCATTTTCTACACACTTTGTTTAAGGACAGGCAGAAAGTTGATGAAGTGGCAACGTGTGTGTCGTATTGATGGATCACTAAGGTATCAGTAAAACCAATTCTACTGCCACTGTTTGCCTATGGAGAATCCTAAAATGTATAGTTTGTATTTTGTCTGTTACATTTGTGTCTGTTGCTGAAATAGCAGAGCTTAGTGTAAAAGGGATTTCCACAAATTGTTGCCTATATGGTGTATCCAATCAACCAATCAAGTGGGAGCTACTCAATGCATTCAGGCATATATTTAGTTAACAGGGTAGGGATTGTGGTAGCCTAGCGGTTAAGGCACTGGACTCTGGACCTGATGGTCCCGGGTTCAAATCCCACCTCTGCCAAGTTGCCTCAGTTTGGTCTTTAAGCAAGACCCTTAACCCACGATTGCTTGATTAAAAATCTGTATCAGTTGTAAGTTGCTCTTGATAAGAGTGTCTGTTAAATGCCATAAATGAAAATGTTGTTGGTGCTACATGAGCTGGTCTGAGTTTTTCAGAGACTGCTGATTTCCTGGGATTTTCACACACTTTTATTAGTTAGACCTCCAATGTTAAAGTGAACGCATATTGAGGAGATGAACCTGTACCGAAATCAACATTTTGCATCGCAAAGCGCTGGGAAACTGAAACCCTACTGCTGGCACTCTTAAAGGCCATTGGTGCACTTTATGACAAGGAACGTTCTCAGAATGCTGATTCTTAAGGGCTGAATATGAAGTTATCACATGACCTGACCAGGGGTGTCCCCACATTTCACTGTGCATTAAATGTGATTCTGATGATTCTTGAAGGACTGTTGCATATTCTAGTTTATGTACTCGGTTTCTGACTTACACTTCCGTTCAAAAGTTTGGGGTCACTTAGAAATTTCCTTATTTTTGAAAGAAAAGCACAGTTTTTTTCAATGAAGCTAAC
>JAVSBV010000097.1:4054269-4064927 GCA_033117975.1 Parotocinclus spilosoma
ACAATTTGGAATACAGCTGTAACGTAACAAAATGTGGAAAAAGTGAAGCGCTGTGAATACTTTCCGGATGCACTGTATGTTGAGTATGACACAACAATGAGAAGTGCTTTTTCAATATTTTTATTTTAAACGGATTTACTCTTACTGTGCCTTAGTAAGAATAACACAGTACATCTTGAATGAGTAATTATTTTAATCACATTATTCCAATTTATTTGAATTATTATTTTTCAGCCAAACAACTTATTATAATTCACGAATATGGAATATATTTTCACTGAACAAGCTGATACAGTAACTTTAGAGGGAAAAGTTACTTTATGGAACTTGTATTTTGCCATTGCAGCATAGTGAAACAAATGTGGCAGATTTCAGGTTTGCTATTGTAAATGTAATGTAATAATTTAAAATTACTACATGTATGAGCACTAATAAAAACAAGGTGTTTTGAAATAATGTGCTTCAGGTAAAAATCGAAAAGAGATGGCACTGAATGAGTTGTAGACACATATGGCATGATTTCTGATTTGTTTAATAAGGTCAGTATTATAGCAAGTCCTATCCAGTATCACATTGGTGCCATGACCAGAGGTGGATAATAATGCACGACAATAACTCTATTGCATTTACTTAAGTAATGTTTTGAACAAATTGTACTTTTATGACTTGTTTTAAAACAGCATACTTTTTATTCTTACCTAAGTATCATTGTGAGATCAAATTGTACTTTTACTCAATTACATTGCTATGCATTTCTCCCATTACATTTATAAATGGTTTTAAGTTATTTAGCATGGTTAATTTATGCCAGGCAACTCTCAGACAACTCCATTCGCCAATCAAAAGCATCTTACATGACTTTGTTTGACCAATCAAATGCAGTTTTATACTATAAATGACAGGTCGCCTCATGACAAAGCAATGGTTTCTCTACAGACTACCAAAACCAAGGGTAGAATGGCAGTATGTCCTTAATGAGAGAAGTGTCTTTTTTGTTGCCCTTCTTGATACCAAGCCATCCTCCTCAAGCCTTCATCTCACTGTGCATTCAGATGCACTCACACCTGCCCTCTGCCATTTCTGAGCCGGTTCAGCACTGTTGGTGACCCGAACTTGTAGCTGCATCCTATCTAAGGGTGTGAAACCCTTTTGATGCAATGCAATGTTGACTGCATGTGTTTCCTTGCAGGAGGTAACCCTGGTTAAAAGAAGAAAACTACTACCCTTTTAATGCAACCCGTCTGCTCTTCTAATTAGCATGACAAGAGTGATATCAGTGGTCTTATCCTCATTAACCTTTACTTCTGAGCTAACGAGATCATCACTGAAATGATGTTAGCAGGCCATTTTGCAGGGCTGAAATTCAGTAGCTGGAATGAAGTAATTTTTGTGATGAGGTCATTATTATGGCAGAGAATGACTTTGCAATTAATTGCAATTCAGCCGATCTACAGTTAATACAAATTACCACCATAAAAACTGATTCAGAAAACCAAAATTTGTGCCATTGTCAAGACTGTACTGCATAAACCAAAAAGTCTTGAAGTGCCTTGTGCCCTTTGAAGTATGCAGTACATTAAATGACACTTACTTAAATATTTAAAGTAAGTATATGTGCAACTTTTTTCTTGGTTGTTAACAATGAAAGTATACATTCATCCAGATTGAACATCCCTGTGGTGACTGATTCCATGGGTCATTGTACAGTCTTTCATGTTGTTCCACACATGCCTTTCTATGTACAACTACACACAACAAAGATGAGTATAGACACACACACACACAACTAGCAGCACAGGAGGGCACCCCATCCCATGATCCATTATGCATTCTCCCTCTCGTGCGGCTGACAGTCCCTCTCAGATCACACTTTTCACTTGGACTACTGCAGACTTCAAAAAGAGGGAGCATGTCCACCAGCATACAGCATGTAGCCACACAATCTGCATAGTACACAACACATACCAATACAGCATGAACACACCTCATCCCCCACCCCCAAAAATAAAGAAATTGTCACATCTAACTATTATGAAGGAACATGTTACTTGATAGGTTTGTTTTGTTATTTGATAGCTTTATTCTGAATTGAAAAGACACGCACTATGTAAAGGAGAGAGAGAACACTGTGTGTATTGTGTATGTGTCTCTAGTTGTGAAGGTATAGTTCAGGACCACCCCCAAGGCAACGACTTCATTCGGGTTAAAGGTCTGAGACTCCCCCATCTGCCTCTAGAACTAAAAAAGCATTTTAGATGAGAGGTGAAATGCCTTCAAGAACCAAGAAGAAGTCCATTTGACTTCAGTTCAACATTCAAGTCTTTTAGTCTTTAACAATTTCAATAACTACGAGTGAGTTAATGCAGTAGTGTTCAACCTGGGCAGCCATGAGCACACATTGTTAACCATTGCTACATAGACACTTATTCAATCAATTACTCCCAGTAAAAGTCGTGTGTCGAGGTTTTGCTGGCAGATCAGAAGACTTTTGGACCCCACAACGAAATATAAATTTTCCCACACACACACATACCACGTCTCATTGTCTTTATTATTATGATGGTTACTTTATTTTTTATTATTAGTTTCAAACTAAAAAAGTGGTAGTTTTTGAGATCCAGGATTCCTGGGGAATGTCGGGTGGTTCATTTATGCCACACAGTGAAGTACTTCCACCTAATCCACTTTCTATTTATAGATTAAATTATAACTTTTGCACTGTGCTAACAAATTTGACACAATAAAATCATAAAAACTGACAACAACACACAATTGGTCACTTAGAGAGACCAATTGACCTAACACACAAGCAAGCAGAGAACCTGGTTAATAGCAATGCAGATCTAAAACTCAACACTCCACATTCCAGTATACAGTATGTTCTGTACCACACATATGTTAAAAAGAGCAGCAAACCATATATATTTCAATAACCAGGGCTACACAAACTTTGGCACAATATTTTACATGTTTATAACAAAATATACTGAATTCAACAGCTTTTATAATAATGGAGTTTTGGTTTATTTTAGTCCTACACTAAACAATTGTGTTATTCAGTAATAAAGTGACGTGACTCACAAAACCAGTTGAATAAATTGTTTGAGAAAAGGAATAATGCCTAACAGGGCTTGAAATCCATTCCACTATGCCTGTAGCGGTAATGTCTTAATTAAAAATGTAAATACCACCTTACGTCACAAAATCTCGGGTGACCTACATTAGAATTAATGATGTCGCTGGGTAGAGCATAGGATGTTGGAGGAGCTTTCCAATGAAAGAGAATTTGAAAGAAGCTGACCCAAATAAAATCTCACCAGCAGAGAAATCATGTTATGCTAAGTAGGTCATAAAGGTACTTAAAGATTATGAAAAATGTTATTTTTAATGGATGACATGAAGCAATGAAAGACTGGCAAATCTCCTGGCCAGGGCAAGATTTCCGCTTAGCTCATCTGTATGTGTGTAGAGCCAGGGGGCAAGTGGCTCCGTACAGACATATACAGAGCGGGATCTGTATCAAGCTTTTAATGTGCTATATTTTTGAGCTAAGTTTATGAACTAAGCCCAAGAAATTGTCCCAATGTATTAGCTCAATTAGGTTGTGTTTAATGATAGATGTGTAAAACTAGTTGACAAAAAAGATTTACATACTCCTCAGCCAGTTACAAAGAAATATTATTGTTATGTTCAATCTAACTGTCAGTAAAAGACAGAAAATGAACTGCTAACGAGAGGAAAAGCATGTCAATGGAAAAATAACTATGGTGCACAAACCTAATTATATTTTTTTCAGGTGTATATAAGGTGTATTTCTTCAGGTTTATACATTATAAGAATATAAAGCAAATTGCTTGATATTCATATATTTGATATATCTAGGCTGCACTTGTCTACATAACACTGAATGTTATGCCTACCTTCAGATCCCACACAATTCTGCCTTTATTCATCTCACATCCAGTTCACACTATAAGGTTCTAATCAGGAAACACCAAAAAATAGTGCAAAAGAACATTTAGCACATGCTTGTGTTAACTTCTCAGATATACCACATACCAGCAGGTCAGTAGATGGGTATAGTGTACTGACAGTGTACTGACAGAGGTTCATCCATTCCTAACTGTAATATGCTTTACACTGTAATATTGGTTATAAACACATTAACTAAACCAGTGCTTTGTTGATAAAATAACAAGGCCCAAAGGAGGTGAATAATAATTTAACAATAATCAATCACATCAATATAATCATCTATCACAATAATAGGTAGGAAAGAGAAAGAAGGCTTTTTGGCTAGATTCCCCCACAGTGTAATTTTGGCCCAGTTCCATCCACACTGGCTGTTTTACAATTCCCATTATTACTTATGGGGAAATTCTTTTTTGCTGGCATATGTGAACCCCCACCTACTGGCAATGATGTCAACATAATACAGTGTTTGACATTTATCCCTTGTTTCCTCCACTAACAGTAGGTGAAGATTTTGCTCTACATATCTGCCCCCAGCTGTGAGTGACTGTAATACCATGGGGCGGACAACTGCCCTGCTCATTGCGTATTTCACCATTGAGCCAAGAGTGATCAGAATAGGTTGAACCACCCATGATCACCAGATAAAAGCATCTATAAATTGTATGGTTTCTAGCTAAACTGATCATTGTTTACATTCTGTCTGGTCCATATTGCTTGTAGCCAAATATTTTTTTGTTTGCTGAGAAAGGGGAATGTTGTGAAGGTATGTAAGATTTACACAACAGCAGACTACAGCACAGCAGAACCAGTTTGCATGCCTGATGTCACTATGCAGTAGAAAGATAATGGTCTCAAAAAACACATTAAAAAAAACATTTTTTACACAATATGACAAAGATCAAACTATAGCTTGAACTCGATGAGTTTCAAGCATTGAATTCGGTATTCACAGGGATTGTGATGATCTTCAGTATCCTCCCTTTATCTTTATGCTGTCATATACTGAACTAGTGGCATGGCAGGCTCACAGTCACACACACCAAGGCACTGAGCCAAAGGGGCAGCAGTGAGGCCCTGGTGGAACCCGTGCACGGTGAGCCCTGACTTTTATGACTTCATTATTTTCCTTCCCCGCGATGCTCACTTTCATTTGCGAAAGCCTCCATGTTGGCATAATGACACCACTATAAAAACGTTGCTTTAAAAAGGGCTTTGCATACTATCTCATTTTGTGTTGAATCCTTCAGCAAGCATATGGCAGGTAATCAGGTCGGCAATCACAGAGCCCATAATATCTGCAGCATGATTTCATCGTTGTGCTATTACCCATCTGGTTCTGCACTGCAGAGACATGAACCTTGGTGAGAGAGGTCAGAGCTTTCATGGCACTGCCACTTCCTCAAATGCCTCTTCATTTTCCCAGGACACATTATTTGTGATTTCTTCTAAAATCCTAGCCAAATCCTCTCCTCCCCCAATTTCTCACTCATCCATTAATTTCCATTCTCTCTGACTAAGTCAGATCACTGAAGTGTGTCTGGTGAGTGAGCCTACCTGACTGCTTTGACATTCACATTACACACTTCAAAACTGCCAGTGGTTTAAATGTATTAAATGAGGGCTAAGGTCCAGTAAATGATTTGAAAAGACCATAAAATAAGTAATCATCCCATCCATGGAAAAAAAAGATGAAAGAGCTGCAAGGCGACATTCAGAGAATTTACTGCATTTTGAGATAATATTAATAATAATAATAATAATAATAATTTAAATCAAATTTTAAGTAATAAGCAAGAACTATTTCAAATCCATTTTCAGTCATACTGAGTAGTTTTACGGGGGTTAACAGTTCATAACTAAAGTAAAAACCTACCACAACAATAGCTCCTTTATATAAACAGTTTGTACAGCTTAAACCACTGGAAACCACAAAGAATATTCTAGATGTATCCGATTCACTCTGGTATGTTTGAAGGCTTTTAAGTTGGAGTTCAGAATGCATGTGATTTGTACAGTGGCACCACAATAAATGCTATTTATTTTAAACCAAACATTTACAATAAACTAAATATTTGTATGAAAACACAAACAGAATTTGTATTGACAGATTCCTGACTCCCAGGCGCATGATACTGATGACGCCATAAATTTTCGAATCAAAAATATCCAAAACACGAATACATTAAGATTATCACTTTATGTCTGTATTATAAGAATGACAATTCTGCTCTTTTTAAAGACAGGCAAGTCATAGAAATGCAAGCAACATTACTAGGAGACAGTAAAATAAGTTGAAAAACAGTGAAATAAACTGTTACAGTTGAAGTTAAAAAAAGTATTATTTCTTATTAATTACCTACTTCAGTATACTGCGTCCCTGATTGAAAGCATGGCTAGAAGGATCTATTACTATTTAGAATCATTTACATAGTTTATGCAGAAATTGTTAGTTGACTTTTTATGCTAATAATGCATTTCTTGTATGGAGTACATACATAACTGAATGTTGACACAGGTAACTGAGAAAAGCATAAATGCAGTTCTTCAAGTAGTTCAAAAAATCAAACTGCAACAGTAGGTAGAGGCAAGAACAGGCCCTTCAGAATAGTCTGATTTCTTGTTTCTCTAATCAGCATTCCTTATAATGGGTCAGTGAGAGATGGCCTTGATACTTGTTCTTGAGCTACACCTTTATACTTACTAAGTTGTATGGGAAACATTTTGCACGGTGTCTGAAAACATGGAGTTGTATCTCTTATTACACAGAGAGCATAAAGGAACTGAGCATTTTAAATGGACAAGTGAAGTACCGTCTTACATTTAAATAACTTTATTGGATTTTATACTTACTGAAGAGGTGATGTTGTCAAGAGGGTGAGCTTATGGCAGATCTGAAGAAAATCATTTTTCCTAGCAAAGAATAGCAGACGGTGTGTCCATGCCACAAACACAACCCGAACACAAAAGATGCTCCAAGTCAGCATAAAATATAGTAGGTTCTTTGGGCCAACACAAAAGAGGCTGGACGATAAAGGCTTCATTGACAAGCTGAGCACTAAAGACAACTTAACCCTGGATATGTCAGCATGCATGGAATAAATTATATCCACAGTAGATTCTGCTTAATTTTTACCCCTTTTCCACATTTTTTTTATATTTGAGGAACAGTTTGTTATTCATTACATATTCACACACAGCAAAACACACTATAACACATCACAACAATACTAGTGTCACTGCAGTTCTGAAAATGATCCACGAACCAAATAGTTCCTGATCTGTGAGTCCTAACCAAAATAAATGGTAAAGTGGAATAACAAGGTCTGTAGAGAAACAGAGGGACTACTGTTTGTAATTTTAGAACTATAACATATATCCATATGATACATGAAACTGATAAAATGGAAATGAGTGTTAATTCATCTCATTTAGTAGACGCTGTTATCCAGAGCGACTTACAATTAATTCAGTCTTACAATCCAAGCAACTGTGGGTTAAAGACCTGGCTCAGAGATCCAGCTGTGACATTTTAACCCTGGACCTTCTGGTTCATAGCCCAGTACCCTAACCACTAGGCCACCACAGTCCAACAGAGTGTAGAAACAAGGTGCACCTAATAAAGTAATCCATATGTGTATATAATATGTTTATATTATATAATTTGGATATATAAGTTATACTTAAAATGTATTGTGAAATATATTAAAAGGGATAAATAGTAAATAGTATTATGTATACCCTTTCGCCTGCTTGCTAAAGCAAATACTGCTTGTTAAGAAAATAGAGAACTGGCTCCTTGCACATCAGACCACAATCACATTGTGCTGCTATTGATCAATTGCACTATTCTCCTTATAACCTGCTCTTTTATGCACCTCCTCCATTATGGTAATTATATTGTATTTGTACTACTATTGTTTTTCCCATTGATATAATAAATTCATCAACCCCCAACCTCGCCTTAAGCCCTTTTACTGTTTTTTGTATTATGTTGCACAACATCTATTTTTGCACAATATTTAATTAACTGTTTTAACAATTACCAATTAAAAGTTTATTTATGTATAAGATGAGAGAGAAACTGTATTTTGATCATCCTTTATGTCCTAGATAAAGTGAAATTGACAATAGAAAAAAGTCATTAAATATATCTAATCAGTCGATTACATGGCAGCAACTTAATGCATTTAGGTATGTAGAAATGGTCAAGACAACCTGTTAAAGTGTATACTGAGCATCAGAATAGGGAAGTAATGTGATTTAAGTAACTTTAAACATGACATGGCTATTGGTGCTTGACAGGTTTATCTGAGTATTTTAAAAACTGTTGATCTCCTGGGATTCCATGCACGGTCATCCCTAGGGTTTATCGAGAATGGTCCAAAAAATAGTCAATAAGCTGAAGTTGTATATACAACAGGAACTCAAACAGCTTCTCGTTACAACTGAGATTTGCAGAAGAGTATCTCTGAAAGCACAACACATCAAACCTTGATACAGATGTCAGCTAAGAACAGGCAATTAAGGCTACAATTTACAGGGGTTTACCAAAACTGGACAACAGAAGATTGAAAACATTGCATGGTCTGATGGGTTTCAATTTCTGTTCAACTATTCAGATGGTAGGATCAGAATTTGGCATAAACAACTTGAAAACAGGATCCATATATTTTATTAACAGTTCATGCTGTTGGAGTATTAATAGTGGAAGATATTTTCTTGGTAGATGTTGGGCCCCTTAATATGAACTGAGCATTGTTTAAACACCACAGTCTACCTGAGTACTGTTTCTGACCATGTCTATCTTTTTATGACCACAGTGTCTACACTGTATGATAATGTGTAACTAAAATCTGAAATTCTAGTTAATAATGAAATGTAAGTTAAACACTTTTTGAAAATTAATTGGTATGTCTCTAAGAACATGGATACATTTCTAGTAATTAAAGTACAAACTGCACCTAGTATTCAAACAAGAAGAACAGGTCCAGTCCACAGCCAGGCAGAATCAGGAGACCAGTACAGAAATCTAGTACTGGAGTAAACCCAGAGGAATGCAGCTCTGGCCTCACTTCACTTGCTTCACCACCAAGCCACTTCGTCATCACCTGGTGAGGTGATGTTTGAGTTGTCTTCCTCTGGGTTCTGTCACAGTTCTAAGATTTTGCCCCCAGCAACCCAAGGTTGGTCCTGGTTCTGGTCTGTTCCTCTGGGCTCTGTCTCTGTGAGGTTCTGTCTGCCTTACCACTGTCTGCCTAATGTGGTTAACATTGCATATTACACCACCCAGGCACTCATTATTTTCTATGATAATGCACGATATCATGACTTATTCCTTACATGCATGTTCTTTCCCTTTTCTCCTGCTTATTTAAAGAAAAAGTCACATTACAATTTATTTCATTTACACATTTCTGTTTCCTGTCCCCTTATACTGTCAGCGTCTCAGATGAGCAACAACTGCATGGCAATAAATCTTTAATTTGAGACTGGATCTCTGATTATCACTGTGTCTGAATACCACATGACGGAAAGCACATTAGAATGCAAAAAGCACCATCTTGTCCATTTCTTTCTCTTTTCTCTCAGCTCTCTCTCTCCTTGCACAAGGTCTTGTTTGTACAGCTCTCATCTCAAATCCATTATTGCTTCTTAAACTGACAAATCATTTCTACAAACACAGACTTCCTTTGCTAGTGCTGGCTGATAGGATAAATAGGGAAGTAGAGCGAGGACAGACGCAGAGGTTCATATTTCAGTATGCAAAGCACCTCTCTGTGAATGTTAATTTTAGAAATTTGAGAAGAAAACAAGCTCATTAACATGCTCAGAGCAGCAGTCAGTCAAAGATGAAATTCTGTAATATAGCTAAACTACTAGGATTATGCAAAAGATTTCAGCTACTGACAAATTACCTGCGTAGATTTCATAGTATAGGGTCCTCTGAGCACATTGTCAAGAACTGGTATTAGTCCTTTATTCTTTCCTTCAACTTCAGTCTTCGTCTTGAATTAAGAACTGAAGGCAGATCCCCCAGCCGTGCTAACTATAACAAACTACTGTGCCATGGCATCAAAACTGTATATATACAGTATATACTATGTATATTATATAGTTTTGAGTATAATTTACTATATTATATACTTTATTTTATATATTTTTTAAGATATTCTTCATAATTTGTGCTCTCTCTTTTAATTTATTATTATAGTATATTGTTTCTTTCTATATATTTCTTCTTATCTCATGTATGTTGTTTTATTCCCCTAGTTATTCTGTTTAGTATACTTGCATTTAAGATTTTATTATAAATTGTTTATTAATGTTTTTATTATTCTTTTATTCAGATAATTTAATATAATTCATACATATATATTTATACATATAACACATTTTTGTAGCAGTGTATTTGCTGTTATCTTATTGAAACATATACATTTAAATATAATCATATTTAGCTACTTTTTAACAGCTATATTACTAACTGACCTATTTGAAGATTAAAAATAGAAATATATTAAAAATATATAAAATATTAATCTAATCGCCTACATCAGGTGGTTAATGTAACTGAAGTAAAAAATTCAATTCAATTCAATTCAATTGTATTTATATAGCGCCTTTTACAATAGAGTATTGTCTCAAAGCAGCTTCACAATATTACACTTTCCTAAAAGGCCAAT
>JAVSBV010000097.1:4065027-4079651 GCA_033117975.1 Parotocinclus spilosoma
AATGAACGAAATTATAAAACAGAATAGATTATAAAGTCCTTAGTGGGAGGTCCTTGGCGGCACATCGTCTCCTGATGACCCTGATCGTCTCCAAAACTATGTGATGACCATTTAGATAATGCATACAAACATACCTGGTAAAGATAGTGTTTATGTGATCATTACTGAGCACCTAAATCAATACTATTTGGAAATCTAACCTCCAACTGTGTATTTCAACTTTTGGTATATACTGTAAACTGTGATATAATGTGATGATGATTGTTCTTGTTGTTCAGTTCTTTACATGATTTCTTTATATGAAATGCGTATGAATAACATGTAGATCAGCTGCTTGAGAAGTATTCACCCTCTTGTACTTTTTCACATTTTGCATTGTTACAGCCTGAAATAACCATCAATGGCATTGTACAACTGAAATCTAAACAAAATAATGAATTAACCTGAAGGGTGAAAAAATATTTGCAATATATTTTGTAAACTTATTTACACAATAAAAAAAACTAAAATGTGAATTGTATACATATTCAACATATGCAACATAATAATCCATTCTTATAAAATATGAAAATATAAGAATATGACAATGTGACAGCAAAAGCCATCATCTGGATAAGGAGTGCGGTAATCTAAGAAGCAACCAAGCGACAGAAGTTTACTGTAAAGGAGCAGGAGAGTTGAGGTAGTTAAATAGATCCCCAACCAATGGGACAGCGCCAGGGGGCGAGCGTGTGATCGGGCGCATGTATGGCTGGAGTAAACATCCCATTTAGGACGAGCAGCCAGCTGGAGTGAGGCTCGTTGGGTGTCGACGACAGAGTAGCGTGAGCTTAAGTGTGCAAGGAGCGCACGAGTATGGAACGGGAAACCCTCAAAGTGCCCCTAAACACTAAATACCTTGGGGGTTCTTCCCGTACGCGTCCGTCAGCACTAAAAGCCCCAGGATGTAACCAACTAAACCTAAAGTTGCGCGCAAGTGCGTGAGCGCGCCGGTGGTCCGCGTACTGAATGAAGATGACCTGGCAGCGAACAGCCTTTGAACCCGCACCTAAATAGACGGAGAAGCATCTGTTCGCAATCAGGTCGAAAATGGGTCACTGGATAAAAAACGCCTCACAGAGTGCTCTGTAATGGCCATCGCCGAATGCTCCGGGACGAAAGGTAGGAACCCTATCAGCCACCATTATTTTCCAGAACTGCCTTAACTTTTTTGAGTATAAAGATTACTAGCATTCCACAAGTTGCCACTGGAATCCTTTTTCGCTCCTCCACAAATGACATCACGGAGCTGGTGGATGTTAGAGAACTTGCGCCCCTCCACCTTCCTCATGAGAATGTCCCACCGTTCCTTAATTGGGTTTATGTCTGGAGAAATGTGGATCTTTTTTAGAAGCGCTGTCTTCTGGGATGATAGCCATGCAGACCAATTTAATACAGTGTGTGTGCAGTGTATGGTCTGAGTACTGATAGTCTGACCCCCCTCCATTTTACCCTCTGCAGCAAAGCTGGCATCACTCCTACGTCTATTTTCAAAAGTCAGCCTCTGGGTATGATGCTGAGCATTTGCACACAACTTCTCTGGTCAACCATGGTACAGCCTGTTTTGAGTGGAACCTGCAGCTCACTTTTAGGGTGTTGGTAATATTCTTATGGCCTAGGTCATCTTTATGTAGAGCAACATCTTTTTTCAGATCCTTATATAATTATTTGTCATGAGGTGCCATGTTGAACTTCTAGCGATCAATATGAGAGAGTGTGAAAGTGAGAACACCAAATTTAACACACCTGCTCCCCATTCACACCTGAAACCTTGTAACAATAAAGGGTCACATAATACCTGTAATTTTGGATCTAATCATCTAATCATCATCTATATGTACGCAATATACAGAGAGCATGTGTGATTAAGAAGAATTTAAAAGAGATTGTATGTTAGACATCTACACAAAATCCAAAATAATCCAGCTGAAGTGTGAAGAAATTTAATGTGGTTTACAAAATAAGTCACACACAATAAATAAACTATTCTATATTGTATTGTATTTAATTGTATAACTCTATGAGCTATGATACATTTAATGTTGAAATTATAATTAACACGGTCAATTTTTTAATTAGGAATGTTATTAAAACTATCAAAGTATGATATATTAGATTACTTGTGCATATCATGCTTTAGCTAAACTTTATCTGTGCGAGTAAACTACACAAATGCATTTAAACACAAACGTATACTGTATGTGAGTATTATAATGTAACTGGAGTATTAAATTTTAATGGGTAACACAGAAATATTGCATTGCCAGCAGCTTATGCTTTCACACTTAAAGGTGCCTTCATTTATACATTCTTTTGTAATTTTCTACTCTTTCCCAAGTTACTTGGATTAGAACTTTGAGGGTTTTTTTCAATGGAACATGTGCTACAGTAACATTCTATGCTACTTTATGCACCTCTAGTGCTAAATCAATTGTAAATGGAAATCTAGTCACCCAATGTGCCACACATAATTGAGCCATAAGGCTATTTTATGAATAATAATGGTCTTTGAGTGGAGGTCTTTGCTGTAACAGCAATAAGCATATAAGGGAGGTTATAAAAGGCAGAATCCCGATGGAGTCGTGTATCACAGCACTCAGCTCATCCCTATCCTCCTGCTCCTGGGTCGGTTTTAATAGCCAATAAGAGAGGTCATAATTAATACCACAATCCAAGCACTAATAAACATTTTCAAATTGTCACTATAATCAGATGATGCAAACATCTACGAGTTACAAAAGTTCACAGCCACAACTGACAATTTCTTAATTGTATTCAGTCATTCATGGAAATTTTATTAACATGGAACTGATGTATCCTGCCCTTCCTCTGTCACAACACCAGGGATCTAATTTCATTATTTTCCACAAGATTTGCTTGACTACTGCCACGATTCTAATGCGGCGCCAGTCCAGATGTTTATGCTATTTAAATTAGGAGGCAAGGCCTGTTGGGTAAACATAATTAAAGAAAGTTAAGGATTTTTTTCTTGCCCTTTCTTTGTATCTCAGTGCAGCCCCTCCCTGCAGAAGTTTACTTCATTAGACAACTTTCAATTAACACAAGATGCCACATGGTCCTCCCATATAGCATAGGCCTCCACAGATCTGCGGTCGGCTCAGGGTGCCGTGAAGGAGCCTTACGCACATCAGCGCACACAGAAACACGAGCACAACAGAAGTTGCCAGACAGGGTTGAAGGTTACACCAAGGCCAAGAAATGAGTTTGTATGATGTATAGTGCACTGTTTACATGTTGGCAGTCATGCAAAACAGAGACATGGTGTGAACAACCTTTAGGCTCCATATTCCGAGGCTGAAGTTCTGTAATTACTTGTTAAGCATCTTGTGTCTAAACTATGAGGAGCAGTAATGAATGGACACTGGACTTTCCATTTCTGGAGTTAATAAATAACTAATATAATAAATCACACATCTGCAGTGTTCTTCATTTCATTGCTGCAACAGATTTGCATTATAGATGAATTTTAAAATCAGTGACACAGTGTGTACCGCGAAGGTTCAGGCCAGAGATGAGAGCATTATTTGTTATGTTTATTGAATACTAAATAGCCATCTAAATACTTGGTATGCATGTATGTGCGTGTGCATGGGAAATTGTATAACTCATGTCAGAGTGCTAATTGGCCAGGCTGTGATTTTTTTTTTATTAGCAGCTAATAATCTATTAAACACAATATCATGGTGTACTACAAGGGGTCATTACAAGATTATGTAAACCCCAGACTTACATTACCATTCAGCCTGCATTTCCATGGTCATTATTTTGGCAGAAATCAGTGTGTGATTATAAAGCACAGGTTTGGGTTTTTTTAATTATTTTTTTTATCTACGCAAACAAATCTGGCTACACAGCAGAGACAAAACTGGCCATTTGTGGTGGAGATTTATAATTGCACCATTACTTGTTTTTGTCGGTCTGGTTGGAGCTATAAAGTGATTTGGTTCTCTTTCTTTTACTGTGGATGAATCTGCTATTAAAACAAGTCTTTCTGAACATCACTAAACAGTATTATTCTAGGATCATACGTCGATTTATAAGTATGCAGCGCATGAAGCGTCTGCCATACTTTAGTGCACATGAGCTGGGTAGCTGTCAAAATTACAACAGGCATCTCAAGTAATTATGTAAATTTATGCAAAACATTAACAAGAAGAATTAAATGCACAAATGAGGTGGCTACACTTGAATTGTTAAGATTATGAATAATTACCATGAATCTTTTTTGCACTTAATAAAGCTTGTTTTGATAAACAAAGCCTTAATTATCAGAATACTACTGAGGATATTGGTGACCTTCATTAATCTTACAAAACAAGTCTCTAGCGAGTGGTGCTGAAGCAGGTCTGCTCCCTGAGAACATAAACAACAGGAGATGCGTTATGCTAACTAGCCACTTCAGAGAACCAAGCGTGTGGCCAGGTATATCTTACAGCTAAGGCATGGATGCACAATCATGCAGAGCAACTAAGCCTTTCCACCTGGGACTCTCCATTCTGGCAACTCATTAATTACAATCATATTTCTCATCACCTTCTTCCTTTCCTCCTTAACTGGAGAGATCTCTTTCCTCACCTGATTTTGCAGTAAGAATACTTGTTTCAGCATTCAAATTTTTATCTTATGCATGTTATTTGATTAATACCTAACAAATTTTGTCTATGTAGTCATGGCTTTACATGCTGCCCTCTAATATTGATTGTCACACTGTCTTGTCAATCATTGCATACCCTCTATGCACCTCTTCCTCCTACACAGTCTCTTGGTACAGACTGAGGGTCCATCAATCCAACCTCTACCACTCCACTTGTCCTCAGCACATTCATCCTCGCTCCACCCCTCCATCTGTCCCTCACACAGTGCTCTTGTTAAACGGGCACAGAGAATGGAACAGATGAGGACAGGCTCCAGAACCCAACAACAATTGGGCAAGAGCACCCTGGCAAAATAATAATGTCCATAAAGCTCCTCTTGATTGTTTATACCTTGTTTGTTCTCTTTTTAAATATATTATTTTACCATTTCTTTTTTTATAATGATTTAACCGTTCTTAAAGTTTATCTGGTGTCAAATATTAGGGCTATTTTTGTATTATTGTATTATTGTTCATTCGCTGACCACTTTACTAAGTACACCCCCTTATTTTTACCCTTATGTCCTTTCATGTTAATCAGTTTCACTTTAAATATAGATGCATAGTACTACAACCTGTAGTTATTCTGTTCACTAGTGATCCTAGTATTATTCATACAGATTAAGAACTATTTATGTAGTGGAGCATTTGCAGTACCACAGTGATTCTGTGTGTTTTGCTGGTATCAGAACTGGTGTCAGATTAAATCAGATTGAATCTGAATTTTTTTAGCAATGGCTTCACTTTGAACCCTATTGGACACATCCACCATACTGGTCCACCTTGCAATTGTAAAGTGAGGGAGAATAGCTCATAGCCATCCTCTAATCCTTCATCAGTGCTTTAAGGATGGTGTTTACAGGATAATGGTAATTATTAATTATTATATAATTGTTATTGTTGTTATTATTATTAATAATAATGAAGTGAATCCACCAAATTGTCTAAATATAATCTGAATACAATTTCTGAATATCATTATTTTAATTTATAGCTGGAACACATGCACATCAATTGATTCAACAATGTATTCAGAATGTGCGAGGAAACCAGAGCACCAGAAGAAAACCCTTGGAAAGGTGGAGAGAACATGCATACACCACTAAGGCAGTGGATAGGTCAGGACTCCAAGTCCATGTCTCTGGAGATGTGTGGCAACTGTGCTTGCCACTGTGCCAGTGTGCCAAGCAGATACTAATACAGAAGTTTAAACGAATAACACAATACAAGTAATTTTTACAATATATTAAAGTAATTATTTGACAAAAACCTATGTGTTTTAAAACATTCATTCATTAATTTTCTTATCCACTTAATGTTAGTCATGGTCTTGGGATAGCCTGTGTCTAGCCAGCAGCAAAGGCAGGAACAAACACCAGTTAACCTACAATGCATGTTGAAGGGAACTGGAATAACCGGAATAAACCCAGAGTCTTTGGAATGTGGGAGGAAAGTGAAGTACCCGGCGTAAAGCCACACGGACATGGAGGGGACATGCAAACTCACACAGGTGGCTCCTGGGATCTGGATCAAAATGGGGATACAGGAGCTGTGAGGCAGCACCATGTCACCCATGTGGAGGAGACAGCACTAACCACTGTACCACTATATCACCCAATTTTAAAACATTCTGAACAATAATATATATGTTATTCTAAATTGTTAAAACAGCATTTGCCTACTATAATGTTTTTACTTCTGTAGCTATTCCCAGAGGAATTCGTGAACTATTTCTCCTTCTTCTTGGAATGCAAATATTCTCAGCTAGAGTAAGATGCTTTGACACTCTGAAGATCAGAATTAAGATAGATTGGATTTTGGAGAAAGAGAGAGAGAGAGAGAGGGAGAGAGAGAGAGAGAGAGAGAGAGAGAGAGATTAAGATGATAATGTTAATGTTGCACTGTGCAGTTGGTTTGGTGTTCACACTTCATAGAATAGGAGAAGGGTAGTAGAACAAAGCCCACTCATTCTTTTTGTTATGATAATGTGGCCAGTGCTCCTAGTATGCACCCTGGAGAGGAGAGAGCTGTGAGAGGTTGTGTAGCATGCTGAGGTGTGCGACACAAAAACTTGCACGCTTCTAGTGCAGTGCTCCCTCACCCTCAGATCTATGTATCACACTAATGATTGACCACGCTCTACCAATGACTCTGTTTCTGCTCTGTGATGACATACATTAGCTGTAATATACAGCAACAACAAACACAACCAGTAACAATCATAGCAAGATAGTAATATGATACATTTACAAGTGCTATCATTACACAAGCCGCACAATATTATCCGCCATTTCCTCTGAGATTACAAATACTAGTGGCAAGACAATTACCATTTATTATGAGATAATAATAAGGATTATTGCCTTTGTGTATTGATTTGTGCAAACACTATAATTCACCCAGCAGAAGCAGAGGCAGCCAATAGCCTGTGTTTGGTTTACTGCTCCTGTTTCCCACATCAATGCTGGAATATTGCACCACTTTGTGTTAAAATAATGTTTGCTGTTAACCTGTTAAGCAGTTCCAGATTTAGTGAGACTATTTCAACATTTTCCTTTTCAAATCAATAGGTGTTTTGAGCTTCTTCCACTGCAAGTTCTGTTTGTTTTTACACATCAATATAACACTCCATGGGTCATTCCTTTTCATCAACATGTTCAGTTTTAGCAAGACTTACATGGACTTAGCCCAGAGCCAGTTCCCAGAAGGCACATGGAACATGCTTTAAAGTTATTTAAAGCTGTAAACTTGGACTTTGGAGGTGTGTTTTGTGGAAAGAGCTGCCCTGTAGACCAAAGCATGGTCTGACATGAGTTAACCTGCATACCTTACACATCATGCCATGTTCAAAACTTGGCATCACCAAATGCAGATCTATGTGCAAGCAGGAACACTTGCTTAGAGAAAATACCTTTGACATGCATTGTTTTAGTGGACTTCCATGAACAATGCACTGCTGCTACTGTTTTTTTATCTATACATAGTGCTTTTATGAGGCTGCACTGTGGTCTATCACCGTTTGTTGGAAATGTTTTTGTGGATGGGCAATAAAGCAGTGCTCAGGCTGAGCACATTATTATTCTGCTAATGAAGTAGAGATAGTTTTTTAATTTGCTTTGTGTCGGTGTGTGAGCAGAGCCTGCTGTGTTCTCTTTCAGCACGGTTCAGATAGGAAATTCACTCACAAACTGCCTCCAGTAGCCCAAGATATTTGTGTGTGACCCTCAGGTCCCTATAAGGCCTCTTTAATTATCCCTATCTTGCCTCCCTAATAATACATTAAGCCTGATAATCAAATCTGATGCAGATAACCCAGAGAGCGATTTCCTCATGAAGACATATTGACAAGTGATAACATGCACATGCAACTTGCACATTATCCAAAAAGTCTTATCCCTGGTATGAATTAGATGCAAAAATGACCATTTTTAGAAATGAGCAACAAGTTAATTAAAACCGGCAGTTACTTTAAATATAAACCATTTGCCTTTGAATGATAGACATTTCCTACATTTTGATGGCCTCTGACTGCAAACTGGGCTCCCATAACCAATTAAAATGTATTTTTTGCGGGGGAAAAGGATTGTGTTTTAAATTCTTAGATGTGCATGTGCAGTACAGCGACCATGAGTGGCAGTGTGTCAGGTGCATTTTTGTTCAGTGTTGTTGAAGCTCGCAGTTGTGAGAGTAAAGCAAGCGTGGTTGAGCCTGTTAGAATGACCTGCTAAATGTATTCTGCTCTCAATAACCGGTCCAAGTTGAAATTCATGTAAAACGCCTGCAACTCCCAATGCTTTTAAAAGCCACATCTGATAGTAGATAATGACAGAGATTTCAGGGCCATTATAGAAGGCTATCAAATATTCCATTTCACATTCAGATTTGTAAAACATCCACAGAGAGGCTGCCACTGCTCAGTATCTGCACAACACAGGAAAAGATAAGACTGCCTGCTACCAGCTGAGGCTACACCAAAAGAAATAAGAATGTTCTTATCAAAAATGAAATGTATGACTTAGCATGATGGAGACTTTGAGTTTGTACCAAGCTAAAGGTCAGCATATTAAATAAACTACCAAAACAACAAAATGTGACTAGCATTTGGAATTAAGAAAGAACATAAAGACCAGATGGAAATAGAGGTATGTATGCCTATACTGCATGTATGTATTTATGTATGTACTACATGTAAAAATGTGGATATCAGTGAGACAGTGCAGTTTTTCACAGGCGTTTACACATTAAAATTGGAACTTGAAAAGCGTCCACTGAAATAAAGCAAAACTTTTTCAAATTCTACAATATCACACTACTCTACAAAAAAATCTCTACATTAGGCACAATAGTCAAAATAAAAATCTTGTTTTCTACCAAATGACAACACCAACTTCTCAAAGGTGCAATCACCAGTTAGTTAATTGTTCACTTAGAACAGTCTGGGAGTCTCGGAGGTAATGGAGTTTAGAGGGAATAACAGTAAGAGGAGGATGAGGTTGAATTATTTCACTTTCTGCTTAACCATGGATTGAGAATAATAATATTTGGGCAAAGAGTTCAGCCAAATCTGAACTTCTACACAATTACATAAATCATCTGTAAAATCCAAATTATTATTATATAGAAATTATTATTTATAAATTAATCAGATATCCCAGAAAAGGCTAAAATACAGTAGAGGCCTTAGATAACAAAAAAATAAGTATATTAAAAACCTCACACAATATATGAACAAAGATGAACATCATTATAATTAATTATTCCTGTTATTTACTTTGACCTGTATTTTATTACATATAGTATGAAATATTTTATGTTTTATCTCGTCGACTGCATTTAACTTTTTGATAAACATTCATTCCTGCATTTCAGGTCTGAAACACATTCTAAAAAAGTTGGCAAAAATTTGGCAAAAATAAGTTGGCAAAAATAATAATAATGTGAGTTTGTGTGTGTGTGTGTGAGTGTGTGTGTTTGACAGGAGTGAAGGCAGACTCTAGAGACATATTTTTCTGTTGTACTTTGTCATGCAGAAGTGTGAATATGTGCCTCCAAACCTATTAGTCTTGTTTTAATAAAAGAAAAGTATAGATGTGGAAAATTGTTGTTGACCAGTGAACATCAAGGATCGGATAAAGAAAAAAAAGAGAAAATTAGACTTTCAACAGACACACATCAAAAAGTTATCCGTAATGGGCAGGAATTCACCCACTGGACCAACAGCTTTCAATTTATTAGCATGACAAAGGACACAATCATTTTGGATATGCCTGAATGCTATTTTCATTAACTTTGCAGTGATTTATTAACAAAAGTGTCAGGAATACAATAAAACAGAAGGACTTTGCAAAGTACTGAAATACAAAGAGGAAGGATTTAAGAACATAAAACAAATAATACAATCTAAATCTAGGAAAAAGGAAATAAAGAAGAGACAGCCCATAAAAGAGTGACCCTGAGCATCAGGTCTATAAAGATTCCATTCACTAACATCATATTAACTAAATGGAGCAATTAACATATAACATACAGAGCATCTAACTTTGGTGCAATTATACATACATTTATCATGTATAATTAAACATAAGTCATATGCAGGGTCTGTGAGCAAACATAACTTTCCAATCCTGTCTCTGAACAGAAGTGTCATTTGATGTACACTGTATATGTACATATTCACTTCAGGGATGAAAAATAATGCCTGGTTGATTAGCTGAAGATAATTTTTTCGTAATTTATGTTTGATAAATATATATTCACAGCTTTCGTCCTGGCCAGTTGTCAGGGTACTTTAGCACAGGTTACATAGAAAACGGAAGGCAAAAATGCATGTATTCCTTATACATAGTAGTAAAGGTGTCTGATGAATGAGCTTCTTTGCTCCAGCTCTTTCAGGGAAAGAAAATAAGCACAACATTGCAATTTACCAAGTCGTATAAATCAGCTGATGACCACAAATAATTCTGCAAGGAGAGAATTTATATGTTTAATTACAGTGTGCAGGTGCCAGGCTTGTCTTCCTCATTATTCCAAGATATATGAAACACGCTTAATAACATGTACAACAGCAGGACAAAAGGAAGACAAAGCAATTAGCCAGGCATTATTTAATAAGCTACTCCTACGAGATGCTCCAGTTTGGCCTGGTACTTCATAACCTACATCTCATTTCACAATGAGAGTGCTCCAGATTACCTAAGAATGGTTGACTGTGTTAATTGTTATTTACATTCATCATTACAGCAGTAATTACTAGAGGTAGAGGTGGAGACTTCCCTCACATTTTATTCTGACAGTACAATGAGTTATTAGAGGGGACAGGATACTGTGGCCAAACAGTTGAAACCCTCAGGATTTTAGTGGTCTGTGCATAGATTAAAAGTGTGTGTTTTGTATAGCTTTAACAAGCAAGAGTTCAGTGACTGCCAGTTAACCTATGGGCCTGGCAGAAGTAAAATGAAAAAAATGCGTGACAGGGGATTTACACCACATATTCAAGATTTTTTGCTAGAAAATGAATGGCCACTAGAGATAAAATAAATGAGGAACAGGTATTTAAGGTGAAACCCCAAAACACATGGAACCTCAAAACACATGGAAACACACTGCCTAGGCTAAAACAGTTGAAAAAAGTTAAATGTGTTAGCTCTGACTGGTTACATGGTCCATATAATTTGTTATGAAGATTTAACAGAGTGTTTAGTGCCTGTGTCAGCCATATAGGCTGGATTAATACATTTAAGCATATATTTTATTGGCAGCTGCTAAAATTAAAGAACTTTGTCAGTAGTGTTTATTTAAAAATTGCTGACTTGTCAATATAAAAATGTTAAAGCTACTCTCACACTGCAGATATATAACCACCTAGCACAGCCTGGGTGAGATCCTGTAAGTGTATGTTTGCGCTACTCTTTGATGGGGCCTTGTTACCAATGCCCATGAGGCCTGACCTTACCCTGATGGTTACCCATTAGCTGCTTGGACTTATATATGTGCACTCTGGCACAGGAACATGCTTGATGTTGGCTTGTGCTGTTCTGTAAGGGCTTGGGGAGTCAGCAGCAATGGACCATACAAACTTCTTGGCAAGGCTGGTCACTTGGCTATAACGACAATAATTAACTGGATGACATAAGTTACCTGGTCCGAATCCTCTCACCGGACCTATCTGGGCATCAGGCCGGATACAAGTCATTTGCTAAAATGTTAGATTTAGTCCAATAAAATCACATTTAACTGGCCACTGATAAAAACTAAAGGTACAGTGTAAAAAAATAATAAAGAACTCTCCATATGGTATCTATACTTGAATTAATATATTTATACAGGTGTACAGAAGCTAAGGTGGAATGCTTTAATATTGTTTTAAGAACATACTGAGGCATTGTTTATTGGGTTTAACTTTAAATAACCCATCTAATGTCATAAGAAGAAGGCAGTCATAATAGAGTTTAAATATGCAATACTGAACTAACATATGCACCCTTTAAATAATACTTTTAACATCTATCAAGTCAATTCATGACAGATCTATTTATACAGCACTTTTTACAATTGAGCATTGTCTTAAATTAATGCTTTTTCAGTACTTTGATGAGGCCTGAATCCTGACTGAAATATTTCATATTTCATACATACCATTCATGTGGAGGTAACTACAGAGATGCTGGTAGACAGTTTTTTTTCTAAAAGAGGAAAGGTAGATTTGAGGTTGATTTCAAGATTGTTTTTTTTTTAATTCAGGGTTTAATTATGGCACATCTATAGGCTTTTAGCCCATAACCAATGGTAAGGGATTAATTTAAATTAATAAGCAGTGTTTCTATAATACTAGTGTAAGTATTATCCACTGCATATGTAGCATATGCAAACAAATGTAGGCCTACATATATATTAAGAAAGAATGTCTAATCCTGGGTAATAAAGCCTTCTCTAAAGTTTTCTGTTACCCATGTATGATCAGACTTACAAAATTATATTGTTAATGCTTAAGCACAAATTATTGCCACTGAAAGACAGAATAGCTTTTATGGCTGCCCCTAGACTTCTATTGCAGATAAATTTTGAATTAACTATAATTAACTATATTAATTAACTGTACTTGAGATGTTGTACATAAAAACAGGGAAACAATTATGGAGACACAGAGCATGCCATCAGAGAAAACTCATACCAGCTGATCTCTGTCTAGCAGCAGTGTCCAACCCCTTCCCTTCATCAAACCAGCTTTACCTTGCATGCCACTTTTCCATTACAGCAATTAGTTTTTATGTGGTAAAAAGCTGCTTTTGCAGAGAACAAATCAAAATTGGTCAATTTGAAATAGAAGGAAACTGGGCTTCAAAAGAAGCTAAGAGGCTCTGGGTGTCAACAGGCAGGATGGATTGGTGTGGGATGGCCTTGGCACAGCTCCTACCTGTCTGAGCCCTGCTGGAACAACTCCAAGCGCTTTACCGTCCATCAACCCGTTGTCCCAGTGACTGGCTGGCCTTAGCTGCAGCTGCTGGGGGACTCAGGCACACATGCACATATGATAGAAAATGAAAACACAAGAGGTGGACTAGTATAGCTGCTAAACTCCTACTTAACTTTCATTTCTGCTAGTATTTTTCAACCTTAGTATTTTTCAACCTTGAGATGCCAAGCTTGTGGGGCATGCACACCACATGTAGAAGTAAATACAGCCTGAGAAAACCTGGCAATGCAAGCAGGAGCAAAATTATACTTTTAAGCATCTTCTTTTGTTCTTTGTTTAGTCACATACAGGAAGGAACATGCTTTGTCTCCCCCGCAACATGGCAGAAGAGGTTGCTGTCGCACCTGTTTTCTGGAGAAAGGGAAAAAGCTTGGGCTTAGGGTTATTTTATAATGAGTAGAGGCAATGCTCACAGGGACTGTCAGATGTACCGCATCCCACCAGTCTGATCAGCTGGGAGAAAGGGAAAGAGGGAAGAGAGGAAAGCAGCAGATGAGGAGAAACAGGAGAAAGGATGATGACAGTGCCAGGAGCCAGATGCTGCACAATCCTCACTCACTTTTAGTGTTGTAGTGTTTAGGACCGGACTGAGTTATATTGACATAGTAGTCACACATAGTCCAAAAGTCAGGAATGCAAACCATGACATATAAAAGTTTATATCGTAATTATTAAGGACAGAAATAAAACATGATAACGAGAGTAGTGGCAACAGCATTTGGATAACAGGCTGTGCAATCACCTTGTAAAGTGTTGTTTGTGGCCCGTTGTTTATAGGCTATTGTAAAGGCAGGTGTACAAATAAGAAGTAAAATGAACATTTTGAAACACACACCAGTTTGGGACATTGAGAACAAAAATCACAACTGTCTGTCTGTAAGTAATATAAAACATAGTGTGTGTGAGCGTGTGTGTAAAGTTTATGTATCACTGTGTGGACCAACTGTTCCATAAAAAAAAGTCCCCACATAAAAATTAGGTTTTCCAAAAGAAAATCCAAACAAGCCAAAAGATTTGCTTTAATTGACTGTGGTTGAAGTATGAGGTGTACCAATCATTAGCTCTATTAATATCGACAATGGAAAATTCCAGCAGTTATTACTATTTTCCCTACACATGTAAACAGGAAATATATATATATGGAAATTTAATAGCTATATTTAATAGCTGCTTCATCGTGGCCAGCACTGTAGCACTGTGGGTAGCACACCAGACCACCAATTTCCATTTTCCCTACACATGTAAACAGGATATATATATATATATATATATAATAGCTGCTTCATTGCAGCCAGCACTGTGGGTAGCACACTAGACCACCAAAGTGGTTGACACAATAAGTTATTCACTTGACCATCTATCTTAATCTATCTTAAATGGTTAACGCACACCCTAGTATGTTTTTGACATGTGTAGGGAGTAAAAAATAAATAAATAAATAAATAAATAAAAAAAAAA
>JAVSBV010000097.1:4090222-4111603 GCA_033117975.1 Parotocinclus spilosoma
TATATATATATATATAATTTTTTTTTTTTTATTATTATTTTTATATATATATAATTGAATTAAACACATTATGTTTGTTTCCACAATGATGCTGACACATTGTGTTAGTTCCACTAAGCTTAAAATGTTTTCCAGCTGATTTTTATTTCTACAAAGCATCTGGTGTCTCTCAGTAATCCAACATTAATGGATTCCAAATAAATTGATACCACCTTTCATTAGTTGCAGTGTCCTGGAGAAACATTTCACTATGTTTGTCAAAGATTGCACCATGATTAGCATGGAAGAAATTCAAGTGTAAATGCAGAAAATTTGAGTGACACTTTGCATTTCATGGTCCAGTATGCTCTAAGCATGTTGTGAACCCAAAGTAGTTTGTTGCTCTGTAGAAAATGCGCAACTATATACTTAGATGTCTTCCACGCTATTTTCTCTGGCCTCACAAGGAGATCTCCAAACTTCCTGCCATTGATGTCCTGCCTGATTTGTAGACCAAAAATACCTTCCTTAATCTTGGCATTAGTAGTTCTTTGTAACATCTGTCTCAAATAGTAGAATCCATCAATTTCTCTGCATTGCTGTCTTCACAAAAAATTCCTAAATCCAAGTTTTACATTAAGACGAGGGAGAAATATTTTTGTTGGGTCAGTCAACAAGTGGTTTATTCGCCACACTTTTCTGCTCTGAAACAAAATGCGTTACAAGCAGCCAGTTTATTTTATGTATTTATCTTGATGTTTTAATATTACTCTTAAGCACAGATATCCCTTCTCTATCTGAGCTGCATTCCAAAAAGCAATATCATAACGTTTAGATCATCACAGATGTTCCAATCATAATTGTCATACTGTATGTGAGTCAATGACAGTTTCATGTTATGTAACATTTTATGTTATGTGTACTGCATAGCTAATGGAACCCAGCACCATAACCCAAGTCCACGGACAATTCATTAATGTCAGTGCAAAAACAAAGACTGAAACCTGTGCAAAGGAGTTTGTCTGGGTTTTTTTTTACATTGTACACGGTGACATCTAAAACCAACTATTTAACCATGAATCAAATAGTTCTGAATTATATTTATTCAAATTAAATGACCCTGGCTGTGCTTTCACATAAGGACACACAGGCATGGCATAAAGGCTTCAAAATCAGTCATCATTTTCCACATCTGGTTCATCTACTGTGGCATCTTTATCCACCGATGGCTTTGGTACTGGAATACAGCCAACATGTGCCAGTGGTTGCTGGCTAATTTTAGCAAGGAATAGGTTTTTAGTAGCCAACCCAGAAATATTGGCCAGTAATAGTTCACATATCCCTTCAGTCCTTCCGTGTTCCCAATTTTACAACCAAACTAAAAACCATATGCTTTGTAAATAAGTGCAGTCATGGTGCCTTTGAGCCTTAAGTAAATACTCATCACAAAGGTACCAGAAAGTATCACAGTTGCTTTGAGAGTGACAAAACATTTATGCTGTAATAAATATTTCTGAAGGCAAAATATCATATGGTCAGGATACCATAACCGTATACCATAAACCATACCATACCATAAACATGTATATATATATATATATATCTTTATTTATATATATAGGAACACGTGTGCACCCTTTATTTCCCATTTGCTTCGGTACACATGCCCACACACACACACACACACACACACACACACACAGTGAGTGTGAGTGAGAGCAATGCTGGCTTGTACAATGTACTTGAGCACGCTTGTTGCAAGGGAGTAAGTGTGTTAGGCGTGTAATGGGGGTGTTGTGCACCTGAAGGCACATGTCAACACAGGATCCCAGGAGCTGGCAGCAGTGAAGGGCCTCAGCTCTACACATCTGCTCTGCCTATTTCCAGTGGGCAAACTGCACATGCGCAGACAGACGTACCACTCCCCCACACACACATATGCATACATTCACACATGCAATTTGTTTGACAAATCACACATACTAATGGTTGTCTCGTTAACTACATGGCGGACAAAAGTTTAAATGCTGGCTACACGATACCCTGCGTGCTTAGGAGATGCTCAAACTTGTAGTTTGTTAAAGTGTCCTGTTAAAGTGCATGTAGCCAGAGTTTGCTCTGTTGCCGTTCTTTCCTCTCCACCTGAAAAGCCCAGCACACAGCAATTACACATATAAGGAATCAGGAAAGCTCATGCACACTACATTCACACCAGCTCACAAACGGCATTTAACACAGCATGGGCGCTCACACTCGAGCCTCAACACCATCCATTACTGCACTCATCCGCGTGATCCACATCGCCAGACAGCTGCAACTTCCTCCTGCTTTTGCCTTGTTTTGCTCATCAAATATACTCTAGTTCAATGTCAGAAGAGTGCATGGACGGGCCCAGGGCCTGCTGCAGCCACGTAATAATTGGGCTGTATTTTATGGTTTGTGTATTTTAAGATTGTGAGAAATTGCTCCACTGAATAAATCATTCATACATTTAGAGTGATTACCGGAGCGGGAAGTGGGAAGCTGGATCGCCCAAGATAGATTACCCATAATGCATTTCAAGAAGGCAACTAATTAGCAGAAGAAAGGTCAAGTAAAACCAGAAAGTGATTAGAGAGAGGAGAGGAAGAAAGGAGAGAGGGAGGTAAAGAGAGAAACAGTGTGCTTGCATACATTTAGTCCCCTTTGGATGCCTGCCAAATATCTTTTTTTTTCTGCCACTGTAACTGAAAGCGCTTGCTTCAATATTTAATGAAATGCTTATGTTGCGGCACCTGGACACATCCGCAGCTACGCTGAACTGTTGCCTCCCAAGTGGGTCATTACTGTAGCCATTTGCAAAGGGCGCGGGCCTCTCTCTGCCCGCAATGATGCCAGGCTTCAGGAATCTGCTGCAATACAGCAAAGGACGGTGGGAGAGGGGCGATGGTTCAGCTCACCTACAGGGAGAATGGAGGACAGCCTAAAAAACAAGCTACAGAAAAAACGACAACAGCACAACATCAAGCCAGGGCTAAGCTACACCCACAGACCTGCGATAGCATTGCCCTTGCTGGTGACTACAAGAGAAGCTACAACTTATCTAAGCTTCACGCATATTTCTCAGGTTAAAAGAAGATTTACATTTTTGTCCCATACCCTGAGCTCCACCATTAATGATCCTAAGCGTCAATCCTGTCAGCAATCGATGGGGAGCAGATGTCCAATGTTAGCATGCGCTTCTCGGATCCGTGAGCGCCGCTTTAAAAGGCATTAGTGTGTGGAGCCCTGGAAAGCTCACCACAGTCTGTGCTTCTGCAGGCAGGTAATCCCAGGGCCTAATGGAATTTAATTACTCCAACCACATTAATCATGGCTACAGTGGAGCACCCACTATTTTATCATCGCTCTAAGGGGTTATTAGTACAAATACACTGTCAAATTGCATTATGTGCGCGGCATTTTATGTGCCATCCTTTGCACATTTATTAAAATCTATATCAATATCTATCAACAGACACTTTGTTCAACTGAGCATCAGAGCTTGGGAGAAACTTTCCTCCCGGCAGGTGACAGCGGCGTCTGAAAGTTTCAGTTCATTAATTTTGTCACTTTTGCACCGTCACCGGCCCGACTGATGGAACAAGACTGGCAAGGACAGCCATGGTTGAGCTTTAAGACAACACTCTGAAACACATTAGCACAGATGAGTCCACAGCATTAGTCAGTACATGCCATTAGCAATGGTATAAAGGTGAAAAGTCTTTCCTGTTGCCATTTAACTCTGCCAGTATAGTAGAAATAATGTTTCACAGTCTAAAAGCAGATCAAACAACAGCCTTCCCTATACGCAGACAACACCTTACTGAAATGTGACTGATTATACACATAATCCCAGCCATGTGAACTGCTGTAAATTTACACACTCAACATGTGTCGATTCCAGCAGAGTAACTAGGATCGAATTTACATCGTCTTTCTTTATTCATTCACCTGAGGATCAGGTGCTGGTTTCATCTGTTGTAATTATTATTTCTAACAAAGAAAGAAACATCAATCTGTGGATTATCTGGTCCCCTGATAGACTTGGGGCACATGTTTTTTGTAAAATAAAATGGCACAGTAATAAAGTGTGGAATTTGAGCCATGCTGCCATGGATACTCCAATGTCAGGGAAGTGAAATTTATGGAAAATGGGGGGGGGGGGTGTTAAACATTACAGCAGCAGGTATTTTCACTATTCATTCTATCCTGAACGGCCTTGATGAGTATCAGCAAGAAAGAACATTCTGAGGAATTTATATACAGCCTACATACACATGCAAGGCCAGAAGGGTGGGACAAGTGGTTAGCTTTGGTCGCCTCACATCTACAAGTATTTCCAGTTTGATCCCAGCCTCTGACTCCATCTGTGTAGAGTTCTCAAGTCCTTGATGTGTCCGTGTGGGTTTACTCCAGGTTTCCTCCCACATCCAAAAGTTACACATCAGGTTAATTGAGTGCTCTAACTCCGCCCAGTGGGCATGTGTGTGACCAATGTCAGTGTAGCCTTGTGCCCGTCATATATAGCCATTGATGCAGATGCAACGCCAAATAAACGAATAAACAAAATAGTTCACATTCAAGAACAGCTAAACTAGACAATGTACTATAGACACGGCTTGCCTATAAAATCAATTGCTAGTTATGAATTTTGACCTGTAAAGCATTTAACTTCTGACAACTGTGTAGTTCTGCTCTGTAATTCTATACATTTTACTAAAGTGGATTTACCATAAAGGCTTCTCAAAAGACACCAGTCAGGATTCAAATCAATCTTTTGGTTTGCGGGCAACCATGTTTCTGCAGCTAAAATGGACTGTGCACAAAGGATTATTGAGCTTGACATGAAATCTGACTGCCTTCAAAACGACGTTAAGGCGTAAAAAAATGCCGAGGCATAAATGTAACGGCCTGTAGCTCTTCTTTGATCTGGGTATGGCTATCAATGAAAACAAATATTGTAATCTTAATCTGAAGCATAGTTAGCCATCTTGCAATCAGTAAACACTGCATTAGGCTTAGCCAGCGGCATCTACTGAAATAAGATGGGTGCTTCATGCAGAAGTGCATGAAGAAAAAGACACGAAGACTCCAGCTCGAGGCTATATAGCTGAGATTACTGGTGCATGTGTGAAGCAGTGTGTGGTGTAGTGGATGGGTGGGTGGAGGGTGACAAACACATAGTTGAGATGTGAGAATGTGAGGAGTGATGGGACCCTCTGGATCTCTGCCACTCATCTGGCCACCTTCCTAACCAGGGCAGAAAATCAAACAAGTAGGAAAGAATTAAATAAAAGCGAGAAGAAAAATGATTTCTTATAAATAGCCCAGTTGGCCAGAAGGCATAGGAAATGAGAGCAGCGAGACGCAGGAGACGAGCCTGAGCTTGACACGGGTCTTAAAATCGAGAGGGGGCGGAATCAGGGACCTACTGTGCTAAAAAGGGTCCAACCAAAGCGAGGATTAGTGTTCCTGCATCCATAGCCAAGATTCTCCAGAACAACTAATCACCTTTAAGTTCTTTCCTGGATTTTTTTTCACCTCCGGTTGCTTTCCCTCTCTCTCTCTTTTTCTGCACTTGCCTCACCCTTCTTTTAAAGTATCATTTCACTCCTCTCGGTCATTATGGCTAAAATTAAGCAGAGAATGTTCTGCCAGCGTCGATTAGTCCCATCTTTGGCTCAGAGCTCGTCAGAGAGTGTTGTGTCAGTTACAATGCCGAGTAGAATTCACTCATTCCTTCCACTGGCAGGCGGGCAAAGTGGGCACATTTGCGCCATGCTGTCTCGCTGTCTCAGTTTCTTCTTCCTTCCTTCTCACTATGAACCCTGAGCAAAGGCTTATGGTGAGAGAAATTTGTTTTGATGAGATGGAGAACAAAAACCAGCAGCCATTAGAAGAACGAATGACTCACCAAAAACTGACTTCTTTTGGTAACAGCACTTAGGATAAGTGAAGAATAATTTTAATTATAAATAGCAAGTGCAAAAATCCTTTTGCCTTTGCAATCATATACATGTTCTACAAAAAAAATTGCCTGTTTTACATATCAGTCAATGTGTGTATTAATCAGTTTGCATTTCTTGTGCAATACACAAGAAACACGATGTTCTTTGTTGTTGCTGTTTATAACAACACAAAACGTCCACATCAGCAACAAATATTCACTCTGTAACCCAGTTACTGGAAAAGACACAGACCATAATTGGTTACTGTAGGGAAGCAATTAAAGTTTGCATTCATATATCAGAAGGTTTGCTTAACACAATGTTCAGCTTAATACAATCAGCATCAGACACTCACAGCAGTCAAAAAAATCAGATAACACATCATAATGTCATCATCAGTACTGATCAAAATTTGACATCTTTAAATACATAGTAAAGTTGCCTATCCTTTATATGTTTTTTTCCATATATCCAAAATATTTATGTTCAGCATGCATTTAAAATGAAAGCCCATTTGTGTCACGCTGCTGCCAACTCTCCGATTAAGAGTCGAATGATTCAAACCACAGTCACAAATGACTGGCAAATATGCAAGTAATTTACCGTTAAATTCTGTAACAGGAAAGCCTAATTGTACAGCATGTCCAGCCTAATTGAATTGTGCTACATTGTGCGCTGCTGTTATGGAAGTAAAAGTGACAGGAGTCAGTTGAGATTGAGAGCAGACAGAGTGGGTGTGAAGTGCAATAATAAGATGAAATAATTAAAAGACATGTAAAGTCACTGCTGTACATGAAAAAAGAGAGAGGTATAATATTCTACAGAAAAGTTTTTTTTTTCTTTTTTTTAAACTTTTAAAATCAGAATACTATTTTAACCTGTGTTGTAATATCAACATTTTTATTATGCATGTCAGGAAAATGGATGAAAACAAAAGCATGTCATACTGTAATATAATGTAATAATTTAATACAATAAATAAAAAACAAATCACGTTTTAATGCGAGGCCCATACAAAATGAATGGTTGTGTGTCTGGGGAGGCTCCCTCTATTGGTCACATAAAATACACTCTCTCGAGAGAGTTCAGTTCTGTTCAGTTCAATTCAGTTTTTGCTTGCTTAGCTACAGTGTATTAACAGCAGCTTAGGAGAACCTGGTCTAGATCCCCACTGAATAAACAAAATGTGACAAGTAAGGAATATGAGGAAGAAACCTTAACAGAATCCAGATCAAAGTCCAATCTCCTATCTGTGCCATTTATTAGTCAGTAGTATTTTAATGTTAATCAGGTGACAAAGCAAAAAAAAAAAAAAAAAAGATGTATTGTGTTAAAACTTTAAAATATAATAGGAGTAGTGGGTATAAATAAGAGATGCAGTAAAATATTGGGACTGTGGTGGCCTAGCGGTTAAAATACTGGACCTTGGACCAGAAGGTCCAGGGTTCAAATCCCACCTCTGCCACAGTTGGGTCCCTGAGCAAGGTCCTTAACCCACAATTGCTTAGATTGTAAGACTGTATTAATTGTAAGTCGCTCTGGATAAGGGTGTCTGCTAAATGACATACATGTAAATGTAAATGTATAAAACAGGTTTCACTTGAGTGCAACAGCTTAGATGCTTCCTGCAGTGAAATCCTTAAATAATTTGAGTAAGCAAAGCGTAAGCAAATACATGAATGTGTATTAACACCTCACACACACACACACACACACCAACTACTGGTTGTGCATTACTGTAGCCCTATGCTAAGCCTAGTCCTTGCCTTAACCTTAGTGACCTAACACAAATATTTAGAGAATTTAGATTCTGAACATGTAAAGGAAGGTTTTCAAAGAGATGTCTGGGTGAGTGGAGACGTCTGTTTCTCAGAAGACAGGCACATTTAATGTCTCCTTTGTTTTTATTTGCCTGCCACCAAGGCAGGGTCCTGTCAGGCAACCTTGACTGCAGAGAGCATGGAAGATCTCGCACATGTGACAATAGGCTGCTTTTTTTTTGTCAGGCATGTGCACCTGCTTTGATCTGAAGGAGCAGAAAAGCATTTCCAAATGTAAATTATTGTTACTTCCATGTTTAACCCGCCGTCCACCTGAGCGAGCTGAGGAATTCTGCAATTATGTTGCCCTCTTTTGGCTGGTATGTGTGACTGCAGCTAGTTAGACGGACTGCTTTCAAATAATGCTTAAAAAGCTGTAATATGTGTGAAAACAGCGTAACATTTTGGTGAGAAACATACATTTAGGTTAGCTACTATCTTTACAAATGTACACATTTTCTAACCACTTCAAGTACAGCATTTAACTGAAATGAAACAGACTTAAAATGGAGTATATTCAGCAATCCTAAAAAAAAAATTGTCATGTCCTAAAAATAAGCTTAAAATGCCTGAGTTAATAGAAGGCTGAAAAACTTGCTGAGAGAGTGAAACTTTACATCATTGTCAGCAAAGACTACTTTCAAGAGGAGAGCAAATAATACAGGTTTACGAGTGTGACCTGAACTCTGTGACAGTTGGTCCTCAACTGGCTACAGCTATCTATCAAACAGATTTACTGTGCAGCATATCCTCACTCTCCCCTCCTGTACCCTCTTGTCCCCTTGTCATTTTATACTCACTCTGTCTCCCTCTCCCTTGCTCTGTCTTTCGTTCCTCCTCAGACCTGCAGGTCACTCTAGCAGGAACAGGAAGTAGCCATCCTCCATGGTGGAGCTCACCTTTCCATTATTTCCTCTCTGAGCATTTGCTGCTTTGATTTCCCCCTCTTCTGCAATGAGAACACACAAAGCCTGGAAATGTAACTCGCACTGTACATCCCTTTCAGCCTCCACACCTATCTGCTTTGCTTTCTCTTTTTTCTGGCTTTTTTCTCCTCTCCGAGCTCGGCAAGGAGAAGAGGTGGGTAGTTTATTCAGTAATCTCCAGAATGCCTGTTCTAAATACAGAACACATGCTCTTCAAATTCCATTATATGTCCACATTTTTGTTTCAAACTCAGTGTGGTAAAGTAAAAAGAACAGATAAAAAAGACAAAATCTTTCTATGTGACAGGATTCTCTTAAGAATTTTTTACTGCCTCACATGTCTTGCTCTTGAAGAAAGGATTCCACCCTGTAGTTCTGTACTCGACAACATTTAACAAGAAATTACAGCAATTACTATTATCATAGCAATATCTGCATGCAGAATCAACAGTGCTGATGCAACATATTATTAATCTGCTAATCATCAAAATTATTTGTGTTATTAATCTAACCCAGAGTTCACAAGGCACAGACATGGGTACACAATGGACAGGGTGCCCATCCATCACAGTGTTTTATAAAGGCACCAACTGACATTCACATTACAAGCCCAGGCTGGGAGACAATGCCAGGCCTTTAAGAACTGTCGTTTCCAGCAGCCACCAGTGTAGCTATTATGGATTTGCCTATAAAAAAAAACCTGAATGGGAAGTTTCTGTTGCAAATTGACTCCCCCACAAATACGGTCGTATTATACAAGTAACCACGTTATTGCCATATATGATATTCAGAGCGTACATTTGCACAAAAACTCATTTTCAGCTCGATTCTAAATCCTACAGCAAAGGGCCGTTTGTAGAGCAGCAAATGACACAGCATTTCCTGAGTTTGTCACAGCTAATGGTGGTCTTTTGAAATCATATAGCTTACTGGATATGGATCTGTCCAGACATAAACCTGAATTAAATTTTCATATTTTAAAAAGTCTTACTAAATAGAACAGCAGCATGCAATAACTGCAAATGTGTGCAAATATTACAAGAAATACACAGAAAATAGCCACCATCAATTATAAGCAAGCCACTGTATTCATTCACAACCTCTGAGTGAAATCAGGATGCATAAGCAACATTTACAGTTTGAAAATAATAGTAATAACTTGTGTTATTAATATAATCTTAATATGCAGCTTGACATCAACAATACAAAAAAACGACTGGATTTCCAGCATGTTATGGAATTTGTCTTGTCAGGTTGCAAAGCAATGGGAGGACATGGAGATGGTAAAGAGCTACAAGTACTTGGGGATATACTTTAACAATAAACTGGACTGATAACACAGAAATAATAATAATAATAACAATAATCATAATAAAAGTAATAATAAAGCTTTATTTATATAGAACTTTTTTAAAAATTTTGCATTACATAAACAAACTAAAAATATAATATCAATTAAAAAAAAAGAATACTTAAAAGAAGTAGAAACATCCTAAATAGAAACATTTTAGATAAAAACAAAATTGCAGTTATAAATGTAAAGAAAGGCCAGCGCTGGCTTTACTTTCTGAGAAGGTTCAAGTTTTTCAATGGGTACTTTTTATTGCCAGTATATTATTGCTTCTGTATAACTACTGGTGATGCACTTCAAGAAACTGGTCTGGAAGATCATTGCCAGCACAGGACTAGGGCTCAGTGCAGGGCTGTACAACACTGAGCTCAGTGCAGACAGTGAGAGAAAAAAAGGAGGATGGTAGAAGTATTGGACAAAATTTTGAGAAATTCTGCTCATCCCTTGATGGTGTGCTCTGTGTACATGTTAATTATTTAGTGTAGCATGTGTAATTTTTTACTTATGTGCTCCTGTAACGCCAACATTTCCCCTGTCTATCTGTCTGTCACAGCATGCAGTCAGCTTAGCTGAATTTGTCAAAATAATACAATTAGTAATGCATCTTTCAACAAAATCAATTTGAATGGAGGAGCATATTTAAATTTCATATATAAATCGAACTATGATTCGATCATACACTGGCTAATACTCCTTTGTACTCATTTGACCAACACATAAATATTTAAATGTAATTTTATACCCCTTCCCAACAGAACAATATGGATTTTGATTTCCTTGCAAACAATTTTAATAAAAAGCTATTGATGGGCTATTGATCTCAAAGCCCATAGGCATTGTTCATAGTCGATGGATCCAATGCACTGCGATCATTATGTCCTGAACTCTTAGGCACCTTTTCACACATTTGGTCAATATGTGCTCTATGTGCTCCTGGCTCTTTTACTGCATCACTACACTGATTTTCCCTGGTTCCTAATGTGAACTGCTCCACCACCAGTGTTTCAACTTCAAATAATGACCTTGTACTGTATTAGAATTGAGTTGTATTAGAAAGAAGACAACGTTAGATAAATTTAGATAAATTAAGATATTCCGTGAAGCAGACAGAAGTCAGTTTTACTTCCTAGTTGCTAAACAAAATACAATAAAACCACAAGAAAGGGGCGTTTATCTTTAACTAGTACATTAAGCAAACTCTGGCCTGTAATAAAATGTCATCCCTGCATAGAGTGCTCTGCTGACATGTTCCACACTGAACAGGTGCACACTGTACTTTAAAAGGTTATTTATCTCTCTGTCACTAAATTCTTTATAGTTGTGAACATATCTTTTAAATGTGAGAGCCACTGGAGTAATGGCAATAAAAGGTTGGAGGCAGATCAATGCAGAATGCATTACTCTGCACCACAGAGACTTAGCTTTAATAATCAAAAAATTGATCCATTAAGTTGAGCCTAATTCTTTGACAATATGACAGAGGTGCTCTGTTTCTACAAGTGGTTGTGTTGAGAAGCGCAATATTTCATTCTAACTCTCATACTAACCCTAGATGACAATATTGAATATGAAATGACCTCATTAAATAAATGCACATTCCTTTATCTGTGTTTACTCTACACTGTTAGAGTAACTAGCACTAGCACTAACTAGTCAACCTATCTTTTCAACTGCTTGTTAATAAAAATTACTAATCAGTCAATCACATGGCAGCAACTCAATGCATTTAGGTATGTAAACATGGTCAAGACAATCTGCTGAAGTTAGAGCATCAGAATAGGGAAAAAGTGGTTTTAAACATTGCATGGTTGTTGGTGTTAGACAGGCTGGTCTGAATATTTCAGAAACTGCTGATCTAATGAAATTTCCATACACAGCCAGCTCCAGGGAATTTTAGGGAATAGCCTTAAAACGTGTGCAGCAGTTGTCTGTACAAAAATACCTTATTGATGCCTCAGAAAAATTATCATTCTGGTTCGAACGAAAAAGGCAACAGTAACTCAGCACAAATATACAGAACATTCTCAGAACAATCACAAATATACAAAACAATCTCTAAATGCACAACACACTGAACTTTGAAGTAGATGGGCTACTGCAGCAGATGACCTATGACACAAGGGTAAGACAAAAGAGTGTCCAACCTAGTACTATATGTGGTATAAATTATTATAGAGCTTCTAATAATAAAAACAGTGCAAATCAACTGACTATTTTAATTGTGTATTTGAATGAAGTGTCTAAAATACAGGCAGTCATAGTACATGGCATAAAATAAATGAAATTGCTTTCTGTTATGTTCGGGTCCCAGTCATGCCTTTTAAAAAGGACAAAAAGGCACAATTTACTGTGTCCAAGGGAGGTGAGGCAGGTCAGGTCACTCACTAGTGTGAAACCCTGTATTGGACTAGCATCCTGTAAAGGGCATGCATGCATCTATTCCTTATGTTAAATGGAAATCAACCTTGACCAAAAAATGGTGGGGATAAAATAGCGGGAAAGATATTGAAAACAAATACATAAATTATATACTGTACATACACAGAGGCATGCAGCAGGGACAACTTCACATGCAAACACACACAGAAAATAATATCTAAGACCCTAATCAAAAGGAAGAGCTAATCGAAACAAGAACTAACTATTCACAGCATAATTACAATGTGTTTGTACTTTGTGCTTGCCCTATGTAGTAATTATTCAGCTCTCATTCTCGTCCAAGGCTAATATATGTAATAGAGAATATGCTTAATATAACTGAAACAAATCACCACCAGCAATCTTTTGTTTTGAACATGGAAATGCATATGCCATAGAGCTACAGGACACTAGAGTTTTATGATCAATACAATGTATATGAATTATTTACATGTGCACAAACTACTTTCACATAAGCAATCCTTTGCTGTTTTTGAAGTTATGTTAAAAGTTACACTGCATTTACAGATCCCATCTAGCTACACCAGTCTGTTCACAGCTATCTCATTTTGTGTGCACTTACCCCTGAGCAAATAGTGTTTAGTTAGTCTTCTATTTGAAAATAATGTATCAGTTTTGCAGATAATGATTTTATACATGACACATTTCTGGACCTTTTAATGAATGATTAACAAGTCAATTCAGTTCTGAGAACCTCCGATAACAGTATTGGATCATTTGCTGTCATGTGTACAGCAGGGTTGGAAAGACTGTGTGTGTCTGAATGCCAGAATGACCCTGCACATCAAGTTTTTGTTTGGTACCCACACCAACACATCCACCAATATTTGTTTATATGTCATTTCACCATGACGAACAATTAACATTTATGTGAAATGTGATTAAACAAAATAATGCTAACCTTACTTAAATTATTTGAGCAATTAAAAAAAATAACTTAAAGAATTTGAGTAAAAGAATAATAAAACCTTACCCCAGTCTAAAGCTAATACTTGGCTGTGGTTCGACCATGCAGCAGGAAATTATCCAAAGCACACAAATAAAATAAAAAAATAAAATAAAAAGGGTTCAGATTTTTTTTTCATTGCCATTAGAGTCCAATGACATCAACCCTATAGAAAACCTGTGGAATGAACTGAAGAAGAGTGATCACAGGTGTGAACCTGTTTTTACGTCTCATAAAGGACTGCTGCACAGAGTAAATAAAGGTATGCTAAAATGTTGTTTATGTTATATTGTTTATCAAAAGATTTATTATATTCTTATATAAGATTTCTTTCTTATTTTCTAATATTAATAAGAATATTGATTTTATATATATATTATTTGTTAAGAGGGGGGTGGCTCAGTGGGTAGCACTGCCACCTCACAGCAAGATGGTCCTGGGTTCAATTGCAGGGTGGCCCAGCCTGGGCCCTCCCTGTGTCTGTGTAGGTTTATTCTGGGTACTCTGGTTGCCTCCCACAGTCCAAAGACATGTGTGTTAGGTTTAGGCACTGACTTGTGTGTATATAACTAGCATATAACTAGTTTTGATGTAACCTTGTGTATAGCTGTGTGTATCAGCGGAAAGCAAAACCAAATTAATACGTAAATTATCATGTTTTGAGTGAAAGATAAGCAAATATAACCAAAATATAACCGTATTCATGTTTACCAGTGGTGCCAACATCCGTGAAGGATGTACACTGTATTTCATTATATTTTATACTGTGTTTAGCTTTATATTATGCTTATACAATCATTAGATTTAAACATCCAAGAAGTAATTTGATCAGGGGGTGCACATACATTTGCCTAAAAATACAAAACTAGTTGGGTAATCAAAATGGGATTTCTCCCAATTTTTTTATTTCAATAAAGAATTTAGGTATATAATACAAAATAGCTTAACTTCTGTGATATGTATAATACAATGCAATACGCTCCATATACAAACTGTAAAAATAAATAATAGTTTGAAATATAAACAATTAGAGAATAGTAATTCACTTTAAATGATTAATTATTTATTGGCATTAACTCTTATTTAGAAACGTGTATATTGTAAAATGGTATTTTATTTATCTGCAGTAAACACTTTACCCTTGTTCAGCGTGATGGTGGGTGGATTTGTATCACACATCCATATCAAGGGGCAATTTAGCCTAGCCAAGGCATGATTTGAGGAGAAAGCAGAGTACCTAGAGGATACTAAATGAGGCAGATAAATGAGCATGGCAATCAGATTTCCTGGTATCATTTACAAGGTATTCGATTTTAGTTGCTCATTCTAAAACACACTACCTTTAAAGTATATATGAAGGAAGGTAAAATGAACAGTGAATAAGCAGGGAAAAAAACAATGTCGAGCTTTACCTGGCACAAGATCTGTAAAACAGAGAACCCACACATAGCTGCAATTACAGCTGAAGTGATTTCAGTCTAATGCTCGCTCTATCACTTTGCAAACTCAGCCTCAGCCAGCCTTAGAAAGTTTTGGCCCTCTCTAACAAATATTATTAAAAGGAATACAGCTCTTCCAAGCTTATCCTACTCGCAAGACATAGAAGCGGAAAAAGTCAATTATATACAAGGTATATTACAAGTTTCCTCTTTGGGATGGAATCCTCATTCTCTAATCCAATCAGTTCGTATCAGACAGGACACAGGGTTAGGTGCTATCTCTGAAGTCCTGTAATCCAAGTCATCACTCTGTCTGCTATACTTCTATTTTCTACTTCTTTTCATTTCTACTATGGTTCAGTTGAGTGTGTGATACAGTGAATTTGCCACATTGTATGTTCAGAAATACTGGAATGGATGAGTACACTAAATCCTGTAATAACAGCATAAAAATGCAATGCCTCATCATATATGGCTTTCTGTAATAAATTCATGCTAAGGCATGGCTATATTACAGTGTATTGAACTACAACTAGAGTAGTCACAATATTCTCTATAAGTCTTAGAATTTGGTGCAAGTAAGGTATAGCCTTTACTGTCACTGTGTAATTACACTGGATAGGTATAAATCTATATGTTTGTTTATATTGTATATAAAAGTGTCTGTGAAAGTATGTATGCAAATGCTGTAAGATAAATATAATAGCAGCACAACAGTCATTGTACTGTGAAAATTATAGCATACACCAATGAGCCAAGACATTAAATGTACCTTGTACATAATGATGTTTAGGTAGGTGTCAAATTAATGTCTCTGCGAATGCCTGAACTTGTATGTTTCGCCACAGAAAATTAATAAAAAGGATCAGACTCCCTTCACCGGCTCTTCTTCTTCACACAGTGGCATCACTTGCCGATCTTTGTCCCTGTCTGTATACTTACAGATAGTTCAAAATTAAAGAAGAGGATCCCACAAGAACTGCCAGACAATCCGATGCTGTCCATGTCCCATTACTGTCAGTGTGTTTTGGCACACTTGGGTGACCATACACTCTAAACAGTCAATGTGTGGCACTTTCGTCCAGTTTGATATAATTCTGCTCACCCCCATGAATATATCACTTGCTACACAATCATTATAATTAAGTTTGTATCTCATTAGCATAATCAAATAACTTTCTTTGACTTTTTATTTGCTTTTTTGATGATCTTGTTGAATAGAACAAAATCAAAAGCTTCTTTTTTAATCTCTTAATTTTTGTGAGCAGTATACTTTTGACTAAGAGCACTCCAGATTGTTTGACCCAGTCGTCTTGTCACAACAATCTGGTAAATGTTAAAATACATGTTAAATACAGTGGAAGCATTTGAATGCCTCTTCACTTTAACAATTCAGGTTAATTGCTCAACATTTTTTAGCCCCCAAATTCAATCAATTACAATTACTCAGTCTCATCATCTCTGTCCCAGTGATACAACATGCCAAAACTGCATTTGTGTCAGTGACTAAGAAGTTTCATTTTATTTTCATGTATTTATTTTTAACTTATTTCAGGTATTTATATATTACTATTTTATTGTTATATATTGTTATATTTCATTGCTTTATTCATGGGTTTAAACATTTAATTACCTATCAATATAAGCATAAAAACAGTAATTTTGGGGTTAAGGAACACATTACTCCTATGTAAGTTACTTTCTGTGAAGAAATTTAATTCCAACTTCAAACAATTGACAGTTTAAATGGCATTCTGGAACCAATTATGTTCAAATTTCCGAGATTCCATGGTATTTCTGTCATATATCACTTAGTGTCTTAATACATGGGCTCGGTGGGTAGCACCGCTCCCTCACAGCAAGAATTTCACTGGTTCAATCCCAGGGTGGAGCAGCCTTTCTGTGTGGAGTCTGCATGTCCTCCCCATGTCTGCGTGGGTTTACTCCGGGTTCTCCGGTTTCCTCCCAAAGTCCAAAGACATGCGTGTTAGGTTTATTGGTGTCTCTAAAGTGTTCCTTAGTGTGTGACTGTGTGTGCCCTACGAAGGATTGACGCCTCATCTAGGGTTGTTCCTGCTCTTGCACCCAAAGTTGCCGAGTGGGCACCGGCTGGCCAGCGACTCCATGTGGATTAAGCGGAGGATAATGGATGGATGGATAGATGGATGGATCATAATACATTGCTCACAAAAATTAGGGGTTATATCAAAATGACAAAATGTCAAAGTACGTTGTTCGAGATGCAAACAGTTATTGTGATTGAGTCTTTATAAACATTAATATTATATGTTATTCTGTATAAATATATTTATGAATTTACAATATTTCTGAAATTACACACATATTGCACCTCTACTGTGATCAGAGATCTTCCTGTTGCAATCTGTGAATAAGAAACTATGGATTGTTCTGGGAAAATCAACCTTCTTTTAATTTTTACGAAGTCTAACTGTTTTTAGCCAATACTGGATCAGATTTATTTGAACATTAAAACTGAAATAGAACCATGTTTAAAGCATTAAGCCAAGTTGCACATAGTGTTATGTGTCGTGATACTTTTGCTAAAATCAGTCATTTTGATTGCAGCTGAATAGCATAGTTTACTCTAAAGTGCTCTGGTGCACACTGGCCTATCACATTTATGGAATAGGCTGCTAGCCAGTCACTCCATATGCTACCAGTGATGCAGAACGAATGGCATGGATTGGGATGCTTTAACTTTCACTAATATATTGTCTCTCGTGTACAGTGTGAACAGTCCCATAAAGAAAGCCCAATCCAGGACAGCAGCCAAACCAGTGACACGCATGGCACCCCTGGTCAGCCCCATACCAGCTTGGAGCCATCTCATTACACAAGTCATTCACATGGAGCGTAACTAACACCGGAAATAATGTACACTGCATAACATAACTGACCATTCAATATGCAGTTTGAGAAATAGGACACTATAAAGTCACATATAATAGCATACAATAGTTAATTTGTGCTACATGTAATAAAATAAATACAATTCAGGAATTTAGACTGCTCATAGAAATTAGTCAAGATTTCTTTATGGGATGTTGAATTTAATTTCACAAATTAAGAAGAACATTAAAATTCTCTTTTCCAGTAATATCCCCCATGCATTTGTACACGCATAGAAAGAAAAAAAAGCACCAGCACTTGTTTTCTTACAAAGGAATTCTCTTAGTAATAGAGGGAGAGGGGGAGGAAAAAAGCAGGGAGCAAGACCCACACAAAGTAGTTCCAGCCAATTGCATTCCAGAGAAGTGACCATGGCTGGCGATCATAAAGACACAATAGATCATTCTGCCTACATGGTATAAAAGGACTTGAAATGTCAGGACATAAGAGTAGAAAGAAAAGAAATGCTTAACAGATATGCCCTGCTATTTAGAAAAGCGTAACTGCATAAGCCACAATTGAAAGATACCTTTAGATTTGATTAGTGCAGGGATGTAACAGTGAAGTGAAGTAAAGTGAAGATACGGCTATCAATACATGCCTGTGTATGCCTGGCTGCCATGTTCACCATTTCTTAACCAACAGCCAAGTGTGCCTTACATTGCTCTGTTAAAATAATGAACAAAAATTCAACACTTACCCAAATATTTTAGTCGTTCTGGCACCAGCACAAATCCATGCATCTGTGTACAGATATGCAAACAGCCCCCCAAGATTTCTTTGTCTGAATATTAAAGCCAGGTTCGTTTGTCTTTGCGGCAGCAGCTTTTACAGCTTTGAAGCAGGTGGATGACAAAAACATCAATCTCTGCAGGCACATTGTGTATCACTCCTCACAAGCAGAAGCTATAATAGCACACATGCATGCTGTCTTTTTTTACTGCTTTCCTAACTGTAATTACTCGCGCAATTGTAATTATACAAATTAAAAAAATTTTTTAATGAATAATCAATTTGGTATATATTTAATTATATATGCGATTAAATTTAGCTCCTGAATTGAATTGCTGCATTTTCAAGTTTGTTGAGGGTAGGTGAAAAGGTTATTAAGAATATGAACGGTCATGTTTTTGACTCTGCTTATTCTAGGCAGGGTTGAGGGAAATGAAGCATATCCCGGAGTTCACTGAGATGGGTGCCAATGAAGGTGAAAGTTAAATGTGAATGTGCTCCTCGTATGTCATGCTAGTTCATTGCAGAACCCCATAACCACATAACCTGACGTTTGTGTTGCAAGTTCATATCAGATTTTCTAGTTCTAGTTAGTACACAAGCTGCTGCATTCTGCACTAATTTAAGTTTATTTAGAGACTTACTAGAGCATCCAGCAAGTAAAGTGTTACAGTAATCCAACCTAAAGGTTATAAATGCATGAACCAGTTTCTGACATAACTGAAAGAAAGCAATTTGTGTGATATTGCTAACGTGCACATCAAGGGAGACAACTGAATCAATCGTAACACCTACGTTTTTTACAGCTGGACTGGACATTAACAAACAGCCATCTAGATTTAGGATAGATGTAGCTGTTTTTCAGTCTTTTCTCCAACTAATAAAATCTCAGTTTTGTCTGAGTTAAGTAAAAGGAAATTAAATGACATCCATTTTTTTACTACAGTTAGCTCTTGCCTTCAGGTCACAGTCGCTGACTCATTAAAGAATGTCTTCTGGTTAATAGGCTTAACATTATGCTGAAGGTATGAGAGAAATGCATGCTTTAACTAAAGTAAATGTATTCAATGCTTCTCTGCTTTTTTTGCACAATGGGCATTCCCTATTTACAAAAGTGGCTTCTTTTACTCCACGTTCAGACCAGTGTTCCTCTACATCAAGGATCTGCACATCTTCACCATTAAAAGTGTGGGCACCTTCCTCTATGTTAGTTTTTCTATGTTGTGCCATCTGTTTCACCAGGGCTGTTTGGTTTCCCCAATGTACAGTTTTTGGCAATCCTCCCAGCACTTAACATCATACATTGTATTGCTCTGTTTGTGCTGGAGGACTCGATCCTTAGGATGGACCAGTTTCTGGCATAGCATGTTATAGGGCTTGAAAGCCACCGAGATGCTGTGTTTTCAAAATATGTGTCTCAGTTGTTCCTATGTTCCCACCACAATTGAAATACCACTGGTTTAGACTGCAGTTGTTCATCTCCTCTCTTTGATCTACTGGAGCACTGCTTTGGCTTCTAATCGGCTTTTACAAAGTCCAGATAGAGATTTCTCTCTATCTTTGGCTACTGTGCCATTGGGGACAGTATCTCCTTGGTGGTACAGTGTTCTGATGACTCCTTGTTTGTGCTCCAATGGATGATAAGAGTCCAAATGTAAATACTGATATGTATGTAATGGCTTCCGGTAAACATCAGCTTTCAGTTATCCCTCATCTCCAATTACAACTTCACTTCTTCCCTGGTGAACATGATATGTTTGTCTACTGAGTTGATTTGATTTGATTTGATTTGATTTTTGAGATTTCATTTAAACCACCTGAACCAATGGCTTGGAGTCACAGAATAGAATCTTAGTGCCTTTTTTCCACTTCCTCCTTATATAGGTTGACCACAAAAGGTGAAACTGGGGAACCATTGACATGCCCATGTTTCTGCCTATAGAACTGAACTTTGTGTATGAAGTATATCGCACCTGGAGTTAAGGCTGGACCAAGGCTAATCCTGTAGTTTGCTACTGATTACCTCTACTGCCTCCACAGCTGGAAAGGAATGGGACATTATATAAGAACATTGTTTCATCTGATTAATGCCAGAAACTTGGAGATTCTGAAGGTCACTGAGTTGCTCATGCACACAATGGGTTGTAATGGTACATCCTGTTAATGTATCTTAAGTAAGCCATACAGACTAGGTGTAGTCTCCCCTGGGTATAATCTGTGATACAGAGACCAGTCGATAGCATTGCTCTGTTCTAAAAGTTCAGTCAATCCATCACATTTTTCATGTATCCACCACCAGGATCTCAATTCAGGGGCAAGTGTTAGTGTCTCTAAGATAACATTAGAATGGCAGTCTGTCTGGTTTAATACAACAATAAGCCTGCAGTTGTCTGCAGGAAGGATGATTGTCATTGTCAAGTGCGGCTCATCCATTCATAAAGAAAAAAGGAAAAAAATAATTATGTATTTTACCTACATGTAGTCACATGATGATTAATGATAAATCTTTTGCCATGTTAGGGGAAGTCACTTGTGGCTGGAAGAAACCAGTCAAAGTTTGCTGCCATGCTGACGTTCTCCCTTGAAATTTCGGAGGTCTTAAAATATGAGAACTTAAAACTATGCAACACTTCTTAAAGCTCTACATCAGAGCTTCCAGAAGTCCCATTAAACTTTTTTTTAACTCAAAGTTGTAATTGCTGTAGTACTGGTAGTTGTGTAGTTGTATTAGGCCACCCAGGTCCCCTGTTGAGTCTTGGTCCTCACAAGGTTTCTTCCTACCATTTTAGGAAGATTTTCCTTGCCACTGTCGCCCTAGGCTTGCTCAACTTGGGATTGGCCTTTTAAGACAGTGTAATATTGTGAAGCTG
>JAVSBV010000097.1:4186426-4198928 GCA_033117975.1 Parotocinclus spilosoma
ATTGTGAAGCTGCTTTGAGACAATACTCTATTGTAAAAGGCGCTATATAAATAAAACTGAATTGAATTGAATTGAATGAATTACAACAGGGCAGCAGCTCACACCTGATTGTCATCCCATCAATTGAAGCTATCTTTTATGCGATTAGTAGTAAAACATTTGATGCTAGGGGTACACAAACTCTTGCCACTTCCTAATATGTACTATTAGATTATTTTTTGTATATGTTTCTCAATATATAAATGACCAACTATAAAATTCTCTCTTTTAGACCTTGTATGAAAATCTGATTATGTTTTATGTCATATGTTTGTAGAAATATAGAATATTTGGAAAGGTTCACCAACTTTCAAGCTCCACTGTAGTTGGTTATTTTTATGGCTCATCTGTCAGCTAGCTACAGTAAATAGCTGGTCTGTGAACAAAGAATTGTTGCCACGGCTCCATGCTCTGTCTATCCCAGCATCCTCTGCACCAGTTGCGAAGGGGTCTTTAGCATGTCATAGACTAGCTACAGTGCTTGTATTACTGAAAGGAATAACGCTGTTTTTACAGGCAAAACCGTATGCAATCTTAAGAGTTGCAGCCATAGTACTTGTACCACATAGCAGCAACAGTATATTTTTGAGCTTGCTCACTTGGATAGTTTTTACTCAGGTGACTCCTAAACTTATGTCTCAAAAAAAGTAGACAACATCTTCCAGTTAGTATAGGTAAAATGATTCATTTCAAAGCTTTTTTTATAATCGTTGTTTTACTTGTTGCTGATGTTTATCAGAATTAATATTCCTCTTGACCCTGGCTATCTAAACTATGATATGGTCATGATCTTGTCTCTGGTTTACACTCCTGTAGGTGCTGGACTTGAATCAGAGTTGATCCAAATATTGGTCTAAACTTCAGAATAGCTGTTGTTTATAATGTACATTTATAATAAATGGTAATGCTTAGTTATGTACCAGTAGTGTAAAGTGTTATCTTATAAATAAATAATAAATAAATATAGAACATAGTTACGAAATAGCTATATTAGCTATATATAATAGCAGCATACATGTAAATACCTGTACACCAATTGCACAGAGAGAACATGCAAACTATCAGACAGTGACTTTGTGGAGCTGCAAAGCAACAATGCTAACCATTGCACCACCCCTGAACCCTATTATTACAGTAACTACTGTGTTACATGCATTGTACTCCAAATTGCAGACTAGACATTTAAGTTTGGACAAATACACTATTTTTTACACTAGTAGGGCCAAAGCTGGAATGGCAAATTAATTCAGTGCTTACTAATACCAGGTTGTCCTCTGTCATTAGCAAAACGCCTCCTCTATTTTTCTGTGTCTTTCTCCAAGGGTCACATGGCTTGGGTCTGACTGTAGTCTCTGAACTCTGACCTTATACATGCAGGGGCTTCTTCTTTTTTTTTTTTTTAGATTTCAGCCAAATGTCATACTTAATGCCAGCCCTTGACCCCACAAAAGGCCATAGAATGCCAAGGGACAGAAGGAAAAAGATAAAGAAAGAGATAATTTTCCTTCATAAATAGAGTAATTGCTGTCTTGAAAGTGCAGTGTTTACAAATTGATGGAACATTAAATAAAATGATTGCTGCTGCTTTATGGATGAATTGTCCACTTATTATTCCATTTTGCCAGTTTGGCTCCTGTATTTGTGCAGCATTCATTCATACATCATGATAAATGCTCATCCACAGCAATAACAAGTAGGTTAACAAGTATCTAATTTGACTGAGTAAAGCTTATCAAAGATATTAAGATACATAAAATTAGACCAATATATAGCTATATATATCTATACCTATATAGCAATATAGATCTGCTCTCGTGTTCAGCTGCTGGAATATATGGAATTTAAAGGGCGCTGTTATGTTCTTCTATTTATGTTCCCTAAATTTTAAAAAAATGCCTGAAAAGATTGCTAAGCTTAAAATAGCAGGATATCTAGCTGAGCTATCAATCCAGACATATTTGTGTTAAACAAATACACGAAAAATCAAGATGCCATATTGTAAATGGTTCATTCACAGAACTGCTCTCTTCATATCTGTTGTTTTATTAACCTAGTGCTGTGTTTTTTATTATTAACCTAGTGCACATAGTGCTAATAAACAGCAGTGGTAATATAAAAAAAACAACTTAGAAATGTATAGCAGCATGACTGCAGCTCTGTGGGACATGTGCAGATTTTAAGATTCAGACTTGACAAAAAACTGAACCTCTCTTTCTCTGCCTCTTTTATCCTCTCCTCGCCTCCAATTTACCTTTCTCTGTCAGCCCATCTGTATCATTCCTATAGCTCTTCTCTTGCTTTCTGCTTTCCTAGGTATTCTTGTAACTACCCCCCACACCTTTTTTCTGTCGTTCTATCTGCTGGCTGTCTAAGTTTCCACTTTTTCTTACATTGTCTCCCTCCTACCTCACAGTGTGCCTGTAGGATCATTAAGAGGCCATATTTCGTCTGTCCGGTGGCTGTCCTGCATTGCCGCATGGCGCATGAAGGTCTGTTTTAAATAATGAATGTGGAGAGCTCCTGTCTCACAGGCATTTGCCTGCCGTTAAATGCAGTGCTGATGGCTGGCAGAGCAAGTTGTTATAGCATTCGCTCAGTAGCTCCACCACAAATTTATAATGGTTCTCTAGAAAGTTTCTCAGCACCCTGAGCTTAATATTCTTCTTGTCTCTTTTTTTCTTCCTGTCTCTCAATTGCATTCACTTGAAATGTTCTTTTCAGCCATGCTGCAGTCGTATAGCTTTAACACTAGGTAAAGAAAATAGGAGCTGGAGAATCAGACTACCAGTGTTCACTAGATATATTCCCTTACTCATTTTCTATAGGTGAGTGAAGACTTTTGAGATATTATATATATAATAGCATAATAATTAAATATCTCCTATTTTTGAAGCAGTGTATTTTACACCTTAGTGCAGATCCTGTATACCTAAAAGAGAGATGTGATGTATCATTATAGATGGGAACATTTTGGAAGAAAAAGCACAAGGGCATGGCTAATGTTAGCAGCTTGTGGAATCCAGGATGGGTATGTGTATTGCATGTATACTGAAGTGCAAGAGAAGTACATAGGCTATAGCTTGTCCGTTTCTTCCTGAACTCGAACCCTCCCAAACCAACTTGGAAAAAAAGGGTCAGGAGGCAGACAGAGTAAAGCAGCTAATAGAAGATTTATGACTCTCTGAATATGCAGATCTACACGCTGTGATTGACCATGATCCACACACTGCCCTTGGGTACATCTTTGCATTTAGAGAGAGTTAAAAGGAGAAGGGGGGATGACTGCTGGGAGGCATAGAAGTGGAGCGAGTGCAGCCGGAATAAAGGGAGAAGACTGCAAGAGGGGAGTACAATAGAGAGAAAAATGCACTAGCAAATTAGGCACCCTGTCCTTTTGAATAGTCCGACATGATTGCACAGTTTTCAGCAGAAATAGCTATTAGTCATTTTCTAGAAAGAAATTCTCCCCCTTTTCCTTTGCTCACTCCCTACACTTCTTCCCTCATTTCAGGCAATTTGAACTCCATTTGCTAGAGTGAGGTAGATGCTCAAATATCACACGTGTTTTATTTTATTTTAAATATACATACAGGAATAATGAGGTAGGACAATGCGTTGGTCTCAGGGATCATATAGCGACAGCAGTTCTGGTACCTGATGAATGTGCATGTAAGGGCCAGTGGAAGGTGTCTATTTACACTGCAAGAGTGAAAAGTGACAAAATGGAGAAATTACAGAGCTCAGTCTGGCCTGCTGAATAAATTGTCATGCTGATGAATTGAACAGAACGGCTTTAGAGGGCTCCAATTTAGTCTCTTAAACCCATTAATGTTGCTTGGTAGACGTAGAGGCTAACATTCACCAAAAGTTCTTTACACCCAAGTCAAAGCTCCCATTAGATACACTGATGATGGTGATGACAATGTTAGACAGGATAAAAGGCCACATTTTACCTGTATGTGGATATATATGATCATGTTTAATAGTAACAGTTTATATGGCAGTGAGGCAATGCTGTAAAAATAAGGAACCATATGAGTAATGGATAACTATAATTTATAAAAAAAAAAAGTAGTGATTTATTGTATCAATTAATTAAACAAAGTCTCCACGTGGCATGGTGAAATTCACCTGCCTCTCACTCACCTAGTAAAAACTAGATGACTTAGGGGGATGGGGGGTGTCTATCTATCTAGCTATAAATAAATGTGATGCTTTAGTGCCCCCTATTGAACAGACTGTGGCTGTGCTATCAATGTGTTTAAAAAGAGATCGGCATATTGTGCAGGACCACAAAACACTAACCAAAGAGAAGCTTACATTACCTAAAATTATAGCAATAATTCTCTGTTTATAATAACTGATCATGACCACTAATAATTATTAAGTTTACCCTTTCTTAATTGATACCATATTAAAGGACCATAATGTCATAGTGCAGTATTGCAAATCCATTTAAGTGATTGTATTGGTTAACTTCTTGGCAGTAAAGAAACTTGCATGCAAAGATGATAAATGACATAATAAGCAGCACCACTCCTTCACACACTCCACGCGCCCCCATCACATGGCTATCCCTTATAAAATTGCCCTCCACACACTCACTTGATGAAGTCAATATGAATTGGTTAGTCATTTATCTCACACTGATGGCGCCCTTTATTCTTAAGAGCAGTAAAAGTCAAACAGGCAAAGTTTATAAGGATGTCTTAAGTGTATTGGAAAGCATTGTAGAAATTACATTAGTTAGTCCCAACACTCACTGTGTCTTATAAACGATCAAGAGGCAAATCCGTTTAAAGACATATGCTCAATATAACAGCTCTTTTGTAGAAGCCAACGTGTGTAATCCAATAATGATTTAAAAATATTTGTTCTTACTAAAATCACTTGAGTGGTAGAAAATCATGGCTTGCAACTTTGCAACGAAACAAGGATGCAAATATTCAACTTAACCACAAATCAGAAAAGAAGTTTGGATAGTGTGGAAAATGCAAATTATATTAAAAAAACTGAAAACTTCCATCTTTCTTTGAGGAACATTATATATATACTAAAATAATATACTCATGCATCTTTTACTAAAGTAAAAAAATCATGATTATAATCACCTATTGGCATCACCAGTTTGAAATCACATCATAATTTAATCTTATTTTTACCTCAATACTAGCCATAAAGTGCCCTTGTGACAATTTTGTTGAATGTGTTGCAGGCCTGAAATGCAATAATTTATCATTATTATCAAATGACATTAACAAAAGAAATAAGATATGTTGGAGTCATACTGTCATCAATAAAAAAATTATGGAACACTGTAGTAAAACAAAAAAATTTGCATTTTTTTTGTACGTTTTTCTCGATTTTGAGTTATATTTGTTTAAAACATTGGATTGGTTTGGATCAAAATTCCTGTGTTTAATGGAGAAGATGTTATCATGGTACAGCTCTCTCACAGAAAGACACAAACTATCGTGAAGCAAAGAAAAATGAAAAGCAACACATCTTGTTTTACCTCTTTCTTCTATCCTTTATCCTGGTCAGTGTTAAGTAGAGAATCTTGAGCCTAACCTGGAATTCACTGGGTACAGGATGCCAGTCCATTGCAGGGTTTCGTAAATGCACCACCCACCAATCAGGGCACTGGGATTTGAGCCATGGCCCTAAAATTGCTAAAAAAATTGCTAAATATTCCAACAATCTCTTACCACTAAACAACTGGCGCTATCTATCTTAAAGCCTATTACAATTAGTGCCTATCTGCAGTGCTTAAAAAGTCAAATGGAAGCCTTTAGTGCAAAATGAATGCCCTACTATCTGATCTTTGTGAATCACATGTGTGATCTCATCTCGTTGCAATACTGCATATGGCCCCTTAAACTCATGTCCCATCCTATAGGAACTGCCAAGGGAGGGCTGATGTGCCTGCTTTGATAGTGTGTCAGAGCAAATTAGCTTCTGTGTGGTGGTGCCTTGGCACACAAAGCTATTTCCTCTCATACTGTCACCCTGCATATGTGCACAAGATTATAATTAATAAGTGGGCCTGTCAATCACATTTTAATAATAATAATTTAGCATTTAGGGGGCAGAGTGAGGTTATTGGCATCTGTGCTTTTGATGTGAAATAAGGACTGACTAATAAGAAGGCAGTGAGGCAGGGAGAAAGAGAGGGGGGGAGAGTGTACTAAGAGAGGATCTTAATCTTAAGATACCAACATAAAAGTACAGTACGAGGATAGAGTTTCAAGTGTTGGAATGCATTACCCGTCTTAATGCAGAATTTAATCAAGTTTTTTAATTGTGCAGTGCTGTTGCAATTGTGATGTTGTTTATTGCAAGGAAGAAATATAGGCATAATGCCCTTGAATATTGTTATTAGGATCAGACAGTCCACTGCATTGGTGTAACGTTACACAATCTCTCTATTTCTAGCTAACACTTCTGTCATTGTGAGGTGGCCATATTTCCATGGCCCTGTTCCACCATATTTTATTACACAGACACATCCACTAATTGCAATCAAAATAACAAAACAACATATGCCAACACCCCAGAGACCACAGCACGGGTGTCCTGCAGTCATTCAAATGAAGAGTGATGGTTGACAAATGAGAGCTTGATTGGTTACATAAATTACTTTCTGTAGACTGATCATTTCACCAGGCACTCTAGCAAAATCCTATCATTAATATACAGAGCCTGGTGAGGGAAATGTACAGACAAGGATAAATGCATGTTTGAGTCGTGTAACCTGAATAGTAATATGGATTAAAATGACTGGTGTCAGTCAGTAATACTTCACTAACCTCACTTTTGAAAATACATAGTAAAAAGAGGTCTATAGACCAAAGCTTTCAATTATATACACCAATAAAACTCAGCATGCAGTTATGTCTCAGGCAGTAGGCTCTCAGGCTACTTTTGGTTAGAGAGTCTCTTAGTGAGAGATAGTTGACTGCTAGACATGGCTCTTTTACACACTCAAAGACATTTTGTCAAGATGACAGACTGGCACGTCATTGGACTGAGAGAAGCAGGATGGTAATTTTGATGAATTGCCTGCCATTTAGGCCATTCTGACCCAGATTTTAGGAGGTATTGGGAGCAGTTGTTCTGTGAGGGTATACACCCACAGCATACAGACTTCGGGCAGCCCAGACCGACCATCAAAAGAAAGGAGCTAAATCCATTGACAAGCATGAGCAATTTCTTGTATGTTGCTTCTCATGGCAGGGCTTCCAACTGGCATTTTTCATCAGGATAATGCTCATCCAAGCACAGCAAGGGTTTTCCAGGATTGTCTTTGGACACCAGATTATGAGCAATCATGACATAGAGCCATGTCTAGCTGTCAATGACCTCACACCAAGAGGTATACTTCCCAAAAGTAGTCTCTGAAAGCCTTTTTGTGCATAGCTGGGGGGCAATTTTGTGCTCTTTTGTGGCAAGACCCACTTTCTAATCAGAACATTCAGGAACACTTAAATAAGTGAAATATGTTTTGACCTTTCCTTTAAAAAATAATATCTACTTACCTGGAAATACTTATATACTGTATATATACTCTCCTTGATAAAAGCATAAACAACACACAATAATAATAAAAGTAGGTGTCAAAGGTTGGTTGATGCATTGTCATGTTTCACTTTTAGACCTCACTACTGACTAGTAATGCTGCCTGCAGCACTGCAAAACAGCAAACAGAGTGTGTTGACCGTTCCCTGTAAGTTTATTAGCTTCTTAACCAGCAGTGTCCTATGTCGGTGGCTCCTTGTGCCGATACCTGGTAACAGTGACCTATCAGACACTGGCTGAACTAAAGGGACGAAAGGAGGAAGTCTGCCCCCCTTGATGCATGCATGGCCCATCTACATGGTGAAATATGCCCTGGTGCCCATAACCCAATCCCCCAGCTATGGGCAAATAGCACCCCTGACTTGTGGTTATCATGGGAGTGAACCAAGGCTATGGGAGACGAACCTCAACAAAAAAATTCAGACTGAAGCCCCTAAGGCAGATGGTCATCGCACTCCATCACCATCCAGCCAACTCCTGCAGCTTTACTGCCGCCAACTGTATCAGCTTGTCCTTCCATTGAAGACTGCCAGAAAAGAGAGGGGGGTTACTGATGGGATGACCAGAATGTTTGCCATATTGACCCAGAGACACCTGTGCTGGATGGACGAAGGCTGGATTCCAAAAGACATGCTATATGGTGAGCTGGCCACAGGCTCCAGACCCACAGGATGACCCACACTATGCTACAAGGATGTATGCAAGCACAACCTGAGGACAGGTGGCCTACGACCGCATCGGCTGGCAGTCCACCATTAAGGCCATCGTTAGGGAAGCTGAGAAAAGGATAGAGATCTGGTGGGGGGAGAGTAGGCTCTGACGTGTCTTTGAAATGCTTCGGGTATCTCAGGTATAGGTTAGATCTTCATGACTCTCATCTAAATAATCAAGTGTATAATTTATACACAGACATTCAAAATAACTCATTTAAATGCATTTTTACTAATACCTAACAAATATACATTTATACACAAAAAGCACTGGTAACTCTCTCCAACTCTGAATGTCCTTCATCTCCCAACATAAGATTCAAATTAATTCAAATCATGTTACAACATTTTTGTCTATGGAAAAACCATAATTAATGAAGCACTTTCTGAGAGAAAATAGTTTTATTCTCTGACTGCACACTTAAGAATTAAAATAACACAAGACTTAAAAGACTTAAAATAAAACAACCTGGAATTATTTCTGATAAAGACTACATCATCTTTGTGACCTAAAGTACTGTATCCTTAGCGTTCTGCTCTGATATAGTAGAGACTATATTAAACTCATCTGTTCATGATATAATTTAAATTATGATAGATTTATCAAAACATATGCCCACAGATCCCCATTACAATCATTTGATTACACTTCTCACAAAATTAGGGCATATTTGGAGTAAATACGGAGTAAGTACCATTTATAAATTTGTCGCTTTTACTGCTATTTGTAGTACAATCCATTCCTCAAGACTCCAAGTAGTTTTAAGAGAGGACAGTTTTTATAATACTCCAAGCAATAAAGCCACAAGGATTTGAGTCACTGCAATCTGTGTTTGTACTTATATCAAATGCATGAGCAAAGTGTTTCTGGGTTTATTAAAGCAATTAAAGATAATGTCAGGCTGCCAGCAGTAAGAATTCTCTAATAAAAAATGCAAATGGCTTACAATAATGTTTGTCTGGTACACTGTCTGGTGTCCTGATTTATAAAGGTGCTGAAAGAGTAGGGATAAAGTGAACATTGTACAACCCCAAATAAAAAAAATCTAGTGCTCATTACACTCACTTGTAGACAGTATGAGGCAAAAATATATTATTATTATTATTATTATAAGATTATTATTATAAGATTATTCTGGTCAACATCATTTTGTTTATTAATAAACAGAAATTTCTGTATTTCAGGCCTGCAGCAAGTTCAAAAATAAACTTGGGGCAATGTAAGCCTAGTAATAAGCTAAACTAAATAAAAATGTGAATTCAAACAGGTGGCATTAACAGATGATTGTTATCATAATTTAATATTTTTTTCTTTGAGTCTTTGAAGAGCAAAGGTGGGCAGAGGGCTTGTCAACAAATGCATTAGAAATGTTTTTAAATGTTTAAAAGCAACATTTCTCAAATTCCTCATATTATTGGATCAAATGTATTACAAAGTTTTAAAGACATATTGGAATGGCCTTAAAGTAAGAAGGTTAGCCTGCATACTGGATAAGTTGTTGTTGAGACTCTGAACCCACTGTGGCACGGACCAGGATAAATATGCACTGATGACTAATAAACAAAACAACTTAATACATTTAATAATCTAAGGTAACCGTTATGTCAAAGTGTGTGTGTGTGTGTGTGTGTGTGCTTTAGTGATTTACAAAAATTATCTTATTTGAAAATACAGTTGCACAAATCTGGCCAGCAGATGTCACTAAGGCATTTTTTTATATTTTTAAGTCTGTAAATATTTTTTAGATGTGATTTTGTTCAGATGTCTCAAAGCTTCAGAAGGCCTTATTTCTTCCACCACCATATTACTAACACACACACGCACATGCACTCTCTTTGGTTGCATGGTGGTGAAGCATTTAGCACCGTCCCCTCACACCTCCAGTGTCCTCTGTGTACTAATAATCTTGGACCCCACCTGTTTGTAGTTATGTGTCTGTGTGGGTTTACTCCTGGTGCTCTAGTTTCCTCCCACTCTAAGAGAGTAATTGATTTCAGTAAACTAGCTTTGATGTAACCTTGTGCTTGTACAAGCTTGTTCCTGTCATGATTAGGCATTAAGGCTAATGCAACGTTTCATAAAACAAATAAACAACCAGAGAATGTCATGGATAGTACAATCAAAAGTTAAAAACCTAGTAGGTTCCGTTCAAGACTGTAACAGTATTGATGATGAAGGATATGTATAAGATTGGCTATTGCAAGTAACTTGTGATTGTACTGATTGTTCTTAGTGAATGTTGGTGTACAAAAGTTTTGTTAGCTTGTTAGTTTGGTGGTCTTGGCATGGAAATGTATAACTACAGTTGTGGCCAAAGGTTTTGAAAATGCCACAAATGTTAGTTTTCACAAAGTTTGTATAATTATAAGCATTACATACATTTCAAATACATTTTAAATACATTTAAATACATACTTTTCATCTCCGGACAATTATTTGTTTCCATATGCCCCAAACAGTCTGTTTGGGGGTGTCTTCAGAGAAAATAACTTTACCCCGTTCCTCTGCAGTCCAATCCATTTCAGACAGAATGTCACTCTGTACTTGATGTTTTTCTTGGAGAGAAGTGGCAGAGTGTGGGACAGTATAGAAAGTTGGGATAGCATGGAAAATGCATATTAAAAAATGTGTTTCTTAAAATTACTTTAACTTTTATCTGGTCAACGTCACTTCATTTGTTAATAAACATACATTCTTGGATAGCTGACCTATATAAATAAATAAAAATGGGAAGGTAAAGCATTTTTACTTTGCTTTGTAATGTTGCCATTCCATCTCCTAAAAATTAAAAGACTTTCTGGCACAGAGGATACCAAGCAATTTATTTTTTCAGCTATTATTTTGTCCCATTTTTCCTGCAATTACCTTAATTAGTTTTTTAATTAATTACAGGCTCTATATTGCCACAGTCCAACCTTTTATGCACTGCTCACAAAAATTTGGGTATATTTTAAAATAAAATATCCCATGGTTAAATATTTTTTGTGAACATCAACATCAAAATGCAAAAAAAATGAATGTTTATTTAAAAATTCCATGTAATTTACAAGACAAAACAAGAAATATCTCATGTCCATACTGTCTGCAGTAAAGTAAAAAAATAAATAAAGTTTTTATATGCATTGTATTTGCATTTAATATGCATTTTAATACTGCTCCAGCAATTTCTACTCGTGTTGTATTACCCTAACAGGGGACATGGACATTTTCTGGTCTATATTGGTCTTCCTTATATTGATAAGCAACTAATGTAATTTGGTTTCTACATTTACTTGGATCAGGTTTATAATAATATGGGGTTTGCCAAGACATTCTTATTCCTTCATTTCAATTTGAAACAGAGGATACTAAATGAAGCATTTCAAGGGTTATTTTGTCCTTTGATTTTGGAAACTGATGTTGTTTAATGTAAGTGTATTGTGGGTCCAAAGCTACCCCATTTGGCTTTTGTACCTTCTTAAACTGTTATCCAAACACTTTGCACTAGGTTGGACCCTTTAGAACTTCCATTATTATTCATGGGATAGATTTGCCAAGGTGCTGGAAACACTTTTCAAAGATTTTTTCTATATTGACATGATTTTGGTCCATACTGACATGAAAGCATCATGCAGTTCTTAGCTGACAGAGGTGGGACCTGCTGTGGCCTTCTGCTGCAATAGCTGAAATGCTTCACTTAACTCACCTTAAGTCACTTAACTCACCTTTCTACCCCATTAACTAATTATACTCACCCAAATATAAATGTCAGATTTCTGCAAATATCTTGATTACAGGTTTTGATTTTCCATACTGTCACAATCTTTTATTATTTGGGGTTAAATGTTTTAGGTGCTGCCCCAACAGATCAGTTGCATATCTCCTGTACATTTTTGTTCAGACTGTGTATGTACAGGCATTAACATATGAGTTACATTACTATAATACTCCTCAAATTATTCAGTGACCCCTCATGACTTGGAAAGCATTATCAATTAACATAATGACTTTAATGTTCCTCCGCTCCGAGAGAAAAGACCGGAGCACCTCAGGGAAAAAGTTTTTAATTGAGATTTGAACACACTGGTTAACAGCCAAAATGTTTCGGGCATCAAACTAGTTGTTCTTAACTAATTTTGGGGTGCTGAGATTGAAATTGATGCTAAAATTTTAAAATTGGCTTTACTTTTCATGA
>JAVSBV010000097.1:4236678-4249901 GCA_033117975.1 Parotocinclus spilosoma
AAAGACCAGCATCCGCCACTGAAACACAGGTACAGTAAAATATTGTGCAGTACAGTATGTTTAATAATGAAATACTGCACTGTAAGTGCTGTAACAGTAATAAACTGTAATGTAAACACGTAGTTGCACGTAGCTCGACTTACGACGCAAAACCATGTAAGCCGGAATGAGGCGTCGTATAAAGCGTCGTAACCACGAAACGACGTAAGTCGAAACCGTCGTAAACCGAGGACTACCTGTATACAGTGGGGAATATACATTTTCGATACATTGCCGAAGTACAAAAAATGGAGAGGTCTTTAATTTTTGCCATAGGAACACTTCAACTGTGAGAGATGAATAGAAATCTGAAAATCACATTGTAGGATTTTTAAATAATTAATTTGCATTTTACTGCATAAAACAAGTAATTTATACTATAGACAAAAAACAGATGTATGTTTGAAATTACAGAGGTCAGACATTCCCTGTAGTTCTTGAACAAGTTTGCACACACTGCAGCATGGATTTTGGCCCACTCCTCCATCCAGATCTTCTCAGGGGTGTTGCTGGGTCACATTGAGTTTCAGCTCCCTCCAAAGAATTTCTACAGGGTTCAGGTATGGAGACTGGCTAGGCCACTTCAGGACCTTTAAATGCTTCTGACGAAGCCACTTTTTAGTTGCCCTGGCTGTGTGTTTCGAGTCATTGTCATGCTGGCAGACCCAGCCACGACCCATCTTCAATCCTCTTCCTGAGGGCAGGTGGTTGTTGGTCAAAATTTTATGATACATGACCGCATTCATCTTCCCTTCAGTACGGTGCACTCATCCTGTCCCTGTCCTGTCCCCACAAAGTATGATGTTTCCACCCCCATGCCTAATGGTTTTTCCATACAATGGACAGTGATCTTGGGGTTGTACTCATCTTTCTTCTTCCTTCAAATACGGCAAGTGGAGTTCATACCAATAAAGCTCTAGTTTGGTCTCACCTGACCATATGACCTTCTCCCATCATCCAGATGGTCATTGGTGAACTTCAAATAGGCCTGGACATTTGTTGGTGTGAGCAGGGTGATCTTGCGTGCCCTGCAGGATTTAAATTCATGACAAGTGTGTAACTAACGATCATCTTTGAGACTGTGGTCCCAGTTCTCTTAAGGCCATGGACCAGGCACTCCCATGTAGTTCTGCGCTAATTCCTGACCTTTCTCAGAATCATCCTCACACCACAAGGTGAGATCTTGCATGGAGCCTTAGACCAAGGAAGATTAATAATCATATTGTTTTTCTTCCAATTTCTAATAATTGCAATAACAGTTGTTGCCTTCTCAACAGAGCTGCTTACCTATTGTCCTGTAGCCCATCCCAGATTTGTGCAGGTCTACAGTTTTGTTTCTGGTGTCCTTAAACAGAGTTTTGGTATTGAGTAATTGGGTATTTTCTCACAGTTAAAGTGTAACTACAACACCTCACCATTATTTGTTGGTGGATTCTATATATATATATATATATATATATAAAATACATAATAATGTGGCTAATAAAAGCTAGTTCCCCCATTTGCTTTCAACAGCTACTTATACCATTTTACTACATATTGGTAAGACTTTGGTTCATATTGACATGGTAACATGATGCATTTGTTGCAGATTTGACATCTACACATCCTTGATGCGAGTCTCCTGTTCCACCACATACCAAAGATGCTCTGTTGGCTATAGATCTGGTCACTGTGGAAGTCATTTAAGAACAGTGAACTCATTGTCATGTTAAGGAAACCATGTGGCATGTGATGTTCAGAAATGCTCTTCTGCATACCTTCGTAACAAGTGGTTGTTTGAGTTACAATTGCCTTTTTATCAGCTCAAACTTGTCTGGTCATTCCCACTTATAGTCACTTTCTTATAGTCTACTTTTCTTTACCTTGGTATCTACAGGTTTGCCCCAAATGCCATCCCATTTTAATTGTACAATGACAATAAAAATAATCCTATATCACCTTTCTTCTTTATACTGATACTTAGTTTAAACTTCAGCAAGTCATTGTGACCATGTCTATAGGCACTGAGTTGCTACCATGTAATTGGCTGATTAGACACTGAGCTTTGGCTTGTTGGAGGACTAGCACAACAACATGCATGTCTGCAAAAACAGCGGTGCCATGTGCCCCATAAGAAGAAGCATAGTGTATATGACTACTTGTAGTTTATTAACGAAAATATTTAATTCACACTATACTTTAATCGACACAATACAAATGAGGACGAAAAATCCCAGCATAACATCCAGAAATATCCGACATATACATTAGGTAGTAGTTTATTGAATTCACCTGTATAAGGCTTGCAGCTGGGTTTCTCCTCTTCTCAAAATGCTTCTGTCTGTGCTGCTCCTGTACCTTCAGAGCAAAGCCAGAGCCAAGAATTCCCTACACACACATACACACACACACATATATATGTTTAATGATTAATTCATATTTCAATAAAGTGCCAGTAAATATATGGCAGCATGGCGGAAGAAGTAATTACGCAGCTTCAGAGATCCCCAGCTCTATCCCAACCCTATACATGCATTAGGTTAACTGGTCTGTCCAAATTGGACTATCCAGTGTGTGTTTTTTACCAGTGCCATTATTGTCATTTTTAATGTCATACTGATGTGACATTAAAACAATTAATTAAATTATGTGTAAGAAAACTGTAAATCTGTAAATATTTTCCAAATACCAGTAAATCTACCATAATAAAAACAATGAACCTGTAAGTATATGTGTGTTGCTACATTTGTGGTTTCTGGAACTTCAAAATAATTTAATTACAGTTTACAAATTTGACATGTTTGTGGTGATTTACTGACCATTAAAAGGTATTTTTCTGCAAAAGTGTTTTTATATATGAACGTTACACTACAAAATTCATTATTCTCACTGGTATCCTAATCTTTTGTAGTTGATTAATGTTGTTCAAAGTTCAGATTCTATCCCAGAAACACTAGACACAGAATAGGAATATATATAGAATATGGAATATGGAATAACCAGTGAAACAAAGCCGGTAGATACAGGCGGCTGTAGAAACTTATTGCCATGACATTCAGTTCAATCCCTAGCTTAAAAGTGTTGTCTATTTGTGGACAATGACACTGTTTTTTATCTCCATCTGTATATTTGTTCTACAACACCTGCAGTCACCATGACACTCCACCCATGTGCACTGGAACTCTGCACTAGGAATTAGAACAAACATGGGCCTTGAACCTAGTCCCATGCATCCCTCCACAGGTTCATCTTTGCTTACGGTAGCACTCCACAGTGCTCTTCGTATTTTTGTCGGTATGCTTTATTAGTCAGACCACTTCCACTGACCACCTGCACTAATCTCCTTTTGTGTCTTTCTGTCGAATATTTGCCTTCTTCCTTTCATCTCTAATCCCACTTTTCATTTCTGCCATCTTCTCATCATTAAACTCCATCTGTGAGTTTTTAATTTCTTAGTCTATTGCACCCAGAGAGCTTACACTATCCTCTGTACACACCACAAGTTTGGGCAGGGAGAGTAAAGCCTTCGCTGGCCTGGCTCTTTACAGCAACATACAGCACACCAGACAGAGGACATGGCCCCAATTAACCTTCCAATTTGTTTTTTAAAATTTGTTAACAATTTTTGTTTTGTTTTTAAATGTCCAATAGTAATACAAGTGCATACACGTGTACCACTCTCACCACTTTTGTTATTACAAGTCTGTACTGCTGTAACAAGATAAACTTCACTGAGAAGGCAGTCAAGTCAAGTAAAGTCATGGCTACCATTACAGGCAAGTCCCATTGTCCTCTGCCTGGAGTGATAGCCATTGCTACAAGAGCCTGTGCTTTACTGGCCTAGATCTTACTCCTGACCCAGTTGGCCAGCTAAGACCCATTTTGCACTTTATCCATAAAGCTGTTGGTTAGATGAGGTACTACTACCCTAAGCTTGATCAATTTGGGATTAGCCTAATAATATAAGATAATCTAATATTGTAAAGCTTCTTTGAGACAATGCACCATTGTAAAAAGCGCTATATTAATCAATTTGACTTTGACTGCAGAGTCTGTGCCTTTGCTGCGCAGAAGCACAGAAAACCACAAGGACAGATAGAGAACATGTTAAACTCCACAACAAACATCTATTACTATTAAACTCACGTCCATCAAGCTACTGTGCGACCATGCTGGCCTGTCCTATATTTATTCATGTTTTAAGTCTACATTGATTAATTAATTTGTAAACAGCTCCTTATCTTACGATATGACCTCAGAATGTCTGACTACCAGAACAAAGCAGAGCAGACTGGGACATACAGACTAAACAGGAGACAAAGAACCAGAAAAAACCCACGGATCATGAACAAACTCCACATGAACATCACCATAACGGAGCTAGTTTTTCAGAGCTGACAAAAATCTTATTGGAAGTGATTTTGGATAGCACTTGACACATGACTGATATTAATCTGTCTCTTGTGAGGGCTCAGAGACATACTGCACTCCTGAAATAACACTAACCACACAGAGCTGGCAGACATGGTGCTGGAATGACATGCATATGGATGTAAACACTGAGATCTAAGACACCTTGGATTAATATCACAGCATGACCTACCGCACAACCACATGCCTCAGCGAGGGGCCAAAATAGATAAGTACAAAAACAGGAGTAGAATTGCATAAAAAGCAGTCTCCTGCTTTTACACTTAATTCATGGGAGGAAGAGTTCAAAAAAGCAGACAAATTAAACCAGTGTGCACAATAATTCTTTGGTTTAGTAAAATGGATTCACGTTTTTGCCAAGTAATAAATGTTTTTTTTTTAATTATTTGGCAACAATGTAATTAATGATTTGCTAATTTAGCAGTTTACTCCATTTAAGTGGTACTTCAGTTCTTGTTAATTCGTTCAAGAAGGCTTGACACATACTGAAAATGACTACTAATTAAATGAGTACTAAGCAAACTTTTCCTATAACAAATTTCAAGCAGCAGGTATTATATGCATTATGATGGGGACACATTCCAACCAATCTATTTTAAGTTCAATCATAAATCATAAACTGATGAGTTTAACAAGTGTATGGTAGAACAATCTATACTATATCACAGTGGAACTAGTGATAAATATGTTAGTGTTTAAAACACTTACTTTAACCTACAGTTGCCAAAATCATTAACAAAGTTCATTATATAATAAAGTGTTTATTTTTATAACAAAATCTTATGCAATTTAGTGAGTAATGAAAATTGAATAAAAGTGAAAAGTTAGAGCAACACACTTACTCTACTGGTGAACTCGGAGTGCTAGTTGATAATGCGAACTCCTTAGTCTAAAAGGCAAGAGGATTCAGTTGCTGTTTGTTTTCCTTTTGGTTGGATGTGATTTTTAACCATTTTGGCCTGAGGGGGACTAATTTGGACAAAAAAACACAATATGCACAGTGGAGATCTTCACTGAGCAAGGGCTGTTGTGGCTGAAACAAGCCACCCGAGTTAGTTAAGAACTAAGGTACCACTGTATAAAGTAATCAATTTATTCACATTCCGCAACTGCATATCCAAAGAACAGTAAGTCTACAGCACCTTGTAGAACTACAGTTACTCACTGACACTTAAGTAGGGATAATTAAGAGTAGCCAATCCTACTGAAAAAACCCCTCATTTTTTGTGTTACAAAATCAAAAACCACAAGTCAATTCTAGTCATGTGTAACAAATTGTATTTAATTTTGATGCACACATTCAAATTGCCCGAGAATCACTTATAAAAACTGTGTGAATGGTTTTGCGCATAAAGCATTATGTGGGTCAAACTCATATTATAAGTGTTAAATTTTCTTTCACTTCTAGTAACAACAATAGGCATAAACATAAACCTCTTGAATGTCTAGGTGCTGGTGAACTGAGAAGGCCCCACTGCCATTGCTCCAAGCTCAGGCTACTCACCGCAGGTAGAGCGAAGAAGGAAATGCCCAGCAAAGCAAAACCTGCTGACAGGAGGCGACCTGGCCAGGTTTGTGGTGTCTTATCCCCATAGCCAATGGTAGTGAGAGTAATCTGGGGATAGAGAGAGCATTTGCAATGGGTCAGAGATTGAGCATGAAAGCTTGTCACACAGAGATGGAATTAGATTAACCTACTAAACAAAAGCCTAACCCAAACACAATGCCCAGTTGACACCTTCAATCAGCTGAGAGGAAGAAGAGGCAGGGTGTACTCCACACAATGGCCCAGTGCAAGGATACAGAATGGAAAGCTGGCTGCTTCCAAGAGCACACGGTCACACACTGTCTGCACTGATCATATTCCTTCGAGAGGCTGCCGCAGAGTGCAGTAAAAACCACATGTTGGCCACAAAGCTCCACTTGCAACAACTCCTGCCCAATCTGCCATATTAAAAGGCTATGAATATCTAAAGCTAAACAGAGAAGTTCTCTAGGGTTACAGCCACACAACCATTTATGTTACCCCTGTATCTCCCTAAGAGTATTGAATTGGTAGCTTGCATTTGAAAGAACACATTAGTCTAGCAGATCCCACTTCTTTCCATACTTATAAGTAAGAGCCTTGGAGTCTCACAGACATAGAACACTTAAACAAAGTCCAGGCCAAAGCAAATTCAATGCATCCAGTAAAAGTGAGCAATATGTCAATCGTTGAGCATGCTGTGACCATTCAGTGACAGTTGGAAGTATACACACTGAGACAGGCTCCTGTTCTTCTGCTTTTCTTCCCTGCACTGCAGTCAGCCTGGCAACACACTTAGGCCTGAACTGAACCCAGTGTAAATACCTTGTGGCAGTGTAACTCCGGCCCAGCATGAGCCTCTATAGTCATTAGAATCTCAAGAGGCAAGGCTCAGTGACCAGGCATCACCACAAATTGATCATATGTCATTTTGTGTCATTTTACTTGTATTTATAATCTAATTTTATTTATTTACTTATTAATTAATGGACAGAAAGTTTTATTACTTTGTTCATTTTGCTGGCTAGGATTATGACCTTTGATGACCGTTGATGGTCTGCACACATAGTTTTTTTTCCAATGGGGAAATTATTCAATTGTAATACATAGTGACCCTTATGTTGATTCAACACTGATTGTCTATTTATGTACAGGATAGTCTGGCACAAAATGAACTGCAGATATGGGAAATACAGTCGATTCCGGTTAATGGGACCACATCAGGACACGATCGTTTTGGTCCTAATAACCGGCTGGTCCTATTAAACGAGCATGCCCTATGTTACAAGATGGGATGTGCTATGTAACATATTAAATGTTTCTTAAACCTTTTTTGTGCGATTTACACGTATAGCGAATGTATAAACAAGAACTAAATCCAGTCAACGTTTGAAGAAATTTTCCAGTGTGATCTGACGCGCTTTTGCTGTGGCTAAGTGGCGATTTGTGGCTTTTTTTTGTAGTAAATGGAAATGTTAGGAAAAGACCTGTAGGTGGCAGTAGAGGGCTGGGAAGAAACTCTGGAGTTTTCAGGTAGTGATGCCAGAGACAAAAAGTTTCTTCACGGATTTGGTCCGAATAAGCGGCTGGTTCCATTAACCGGTGGTCCTATTAACCAGAATCTACTGTATTCATTTAGATATTTTTTTATTCACTAATCCTTTGTTAGGTTTGCGGGAAGTCTGGGGGGTAGCTGGCAGCACAGGTTGCCATTATAGGGCATGTACACTTACACACTTGTACACACACACACACACACACACACACACACACACACACACACACACATACTGAGGGCATTTTAAAAACTTTAATTGGACTGTAAGAGGAAACCAGAGTACCTGGAGTAAACCTACACGTACACAGGGAAAAAATGCAAAATCCACACAGAAAAATCCAATCCAATCCACCTTTCGAACACCGGACCATCTTGCTGTGAGGCAATGGTGCTACTCCCCAAGCCACAGTGTCAATATGGAAACTTGTCATAAAGAACCAAATGCAGGTCTATAACAATTATGAAACATCAGGTAATTGTCTGAGAAAAAGATTTACACCATCTGTGTGCAGAAGAGAGAAACTGCATGATGAGCAATGAGGGTATATTTAGAATCTTGGTATGAAGACTTACTGTTCCCCACCATAGAGCATCAGCATAGGTGGCAAACTGCTTGTTTAAATCTTTCTCCACCAAGTAAACCAGGAACGAAGAAAAAATTAGCACCAGGAACCCAATGTACCAGGCAGTCACTAGCTCCTGTAGACACAGAACAGAACAAAGTATTACATCAAACACCCAAACAGACCGAGTACCATGTGATGGAACAGACAAGGCAGAAGGCAAGGTAAGAAAAGACAGATGAGTAAAGCAGTTGTTTCATAGACCACAGTGATTCAGTGGGGAGCTACAGCCCATAATCTATCCACTAAATGGCGGGTGGCTGAGGGCTGAGGAAGTCTGTGGTTTGGCTGTAGTTTATGGCAGGAGCTACAGCCCAGACAGCATTGCAGAAAGAATGGCTATAAGCAGGGTCACGAGTCTGGAGTAGATAGGAACACTCACACACACTCATCATCATGATGACCTGGCAAGCTTACTCGTATTCATCATCTGTTTTTGGATCTCGTCTGGCATTTGTACTGTTTTGTTTGACTCTAGACCGCAAAGCTATTTCACTTGCTTATCTGCCGTGTTGGGAATTTGTTTACTACTTTGGGCTGCTGCGCACAAGGTGCTGTTTGCATTAGCTTCAGTTCCTCTAATTTTAGACAAATACCAAAAAGCAACCTGCATTTCAAATGATAAACAAAGCCAAAACAAATTACAACTTTGCTGTCACCCTAGAAAGTGACAAGTAACTGATATTGCTTCAGATTTCCAGATTTGTAACATTTAAATAAGACCAAAATATTAAATTTAGTTGGTCCAAGCACCGTAGAGGCACAGTTCTGACAAAAGTGGCATCCACTCTCTGGCATCCAGGCAGTAGCATACAGGCCAGACTGGTGAATGGATATGGAGAATCACTGTATTCTCACTGTATGGCTCTCCCCACATATGCTATGACAATTTGAAAGTAACTGTGGAACATAAAAAGCATTTCTTAGCTTTGTCTCCATTATGGGTGGCATATGCTGATCTATAAATATAAAATACTGGCCCAAAAGTAATACTAGCTCCATGCTTAACGGCTGCCCAAGCATTCATTTCTTAAAATGTTTCAGATTTTTTTCTCTGAACACACCTTGGGATGTTGGAGCCAAAATTTTAATCTTTTGAATTCACTGCCCAATACCATTCCATTCCAGAATGTCTCTGGCATTGAGTTGTGTATCCAGTAATACTGCACAGCCAACCAGTGCACCTGTACCAGTTACGTCCTTAGCAGTTATGTGGCAGTTTTAATTTCCTTACCTTAGTATCTGAGGGGTTTTGGACTTTGGTTGATTTCAAAGATAGTTGCACATACATACATTCCCATAGCCATTTGCTTTGGGAGAATCATTTTACTTAATTTTCAGACTACAACAGCTTAGTGGAGTCTATGGGGATTGAATGCAAGCTGACGCCCTAAGAGGCTTCATGAGGTATATAAAGTATTTAAGGGGATGCATATCGAAACCCAGCTAAAAAAAATCCAGCAAGCGGATACCCATTAAAAATTATTCAAATAATATTGCTAGAGCATTAGCAGAGGACAAAAAGGCCCAATGCAATATGTGTGGATGGAAGTGATAATGAAGGTGATCTCCAACATGGCACCAGCATGATATTGAGCTTCAGCAGTGTACCAGGTTTAACCAAGTCCAGTCTCTGAGCATACATGCTGCATTAGCTAGGAAAGTTAAAAATTGGTTTTTAAATGGTTTATTATTCTAAAATATAAACACAGGAAGGGGATGATCCAAGAGGAAAGCATTACTTACAATGGCTTTAAATGGGAAGAAAAATTCTTAATGTAACAATGATTAATTTTTAAGGTGAAATATAAAAAATAAAGATATTTCTTATCCCTTAACATTTTTTCAATTAATAAGAAAAATTTGAATTAGACTGGATACCGGACCATATGGATAAACAGTTACATTTGCCAGATGATATGTTTTTCTTACGTTATATTAATCAAGTAAATTGGAACGCCACATTAGCATTTGCTGTAATGGCATATTTATTTTTTGATTGTGATTTGATTTGATTTGTTTGGTGATTGTTTTTAATTAAGTTTTAACACAGCATGTTTGCTTATTTGATTTGTTTAATGTCGCTATCAATTAACCTAACAAGCATGTCCTTGGACTGTGGGAGGAAATCAGAGTACCCGGAGTAAATCCATGCAGACAAGGGGAGGACATGCAGACTCCGTACTGAAAGGACCACGACGCTTCACGGTGCCGCCCCAACATGGCATGTAATTTAATCGGCATTTGGTGCTCAAATGTTCGCACTAGACTGTAGGCGGCAACAAAAATATATTGTTAAAAGGTAGGTATTATCGAATTGCATTACATTATAGCAGAGCTTTAACTATAGCTACTCATTTAAGATAATTAGTGGATTTAATCTTTCACTTTGCTTTACTGCATCATAAGTAATCTGCATGATACAGAGCCAGGTGACTGTTGCTATTTTACTTCCATAGCGAGAACTGTGGCTCACACCTGTCACACACTTGTCACTTGTTAGTGGGAATAAACTGTAAGATCTAATCACAGCTTTTTCTACAAGTGAAATATCTTTGTGTAACATCTAGGCCACCCGTGTAGGATAGGTCCGTCTTGGTCCTTCCAAGGTTTATTATTTCTGTTTTCATGGAGTTTTTCCTTTCCACTCTCTGCCTAGGCTTGCTCAATTTGGGATTGGCCTTTTAACATTATATAGATTGTAAAGCTGCTTTGAGACAATGCTCCATTGTAAGAAGCCCAATAAAAATAAATTTAAATGGAATTTTATACCTTGCTGTGGGCATAAACTACAGATCCCAGCAGTTTCCAGGTGCCTCCTCGTCGGTCCATGCGCACCATCCGCAGAATCTGAAGGAAACGAAGGCTGCGCAGAGCAGATGCGGCAAAAATGTTTCCTTGACTGCCAGCCGAGACCACAGCAATGGATGCAATAAGCACAATGATGTCTGAGATGTAGAGAAAGAGTTTTAAATCAATATGTTTACACATCAATTTATTCTGGTGATACAAGGCTGAAAGATCAACAAAGCAAAGACAGAGAAAATCTCAACTGTCCCTAATCGGTAACCAACTGTCTATTTTAACACATATGAGTAAAGCTAGACTCCAAAGAATGAGTGATCGAAAGTCAGCCTATACTCATACTCACCTATGACACAGAAAGGTTTTCGGGCAAAGCGCAATCTTCCCTGCCATCCTCTGTAGCGACAGCAACATCCCGCAGACCAAATGCGAATGATGTATTCCAGACCAAACACAACAATCATCACAAACTCCTGCAGATTGCAACACAGAGAAATCACACTCCACATTAACCATGTTGTACACACAGGGCTGTGTTTCTTCATTTAGCTATTTTACATTCTATAGTATTTTACAATAGTAAAACCCCAAATAAAAACAAACAGGGATGGTATGGTAAATGCCAATCAATCAAATAATAATCACAAGAAGAGTCTTTGATTAGCCAAAGTGGGCAAAGAAGTTCTGCATTCTGTCAACAAATGTGTCAGTTAAGTATTAAAATGTTTCAAAACAATGTACCACAAAATAAATATTGGAAGGGAAATGCATATTCTTTTCTCCACAGTGCATAATTTAATTAATAGTAAAGGAATCGGAATGAATTTTAGGCCATAAAGGGGTAAGGCACATGGTCTCTGATCTCTCATCAAGAACTGCCATTAATAGCTGATATAACCACATGAGCAAGGTATTACTTTGCAAACCTTTGTCAAGTACTACAATAAGGAGTTACATTTACAGTACTTACAACTTTACAGTGCAAAAAAGAATCCTTATGATAACTGCCATCAACTACGGGCTTTTGAAGTGCAATAAGATCCAAGATCATACTGGATATGTTCAGCTAAATGCTTTCATTTCATAAGAGTATGGATCAGGAAAGAGAAATAATAAAAGAAACAATCATTCTGGTTTGAGTTCACTTTAACAAAACAAAAGAATGAGGAACACAGAGGAACACAAGCCTCCGCAGTATTTGCACCCCCTGCTATCCAGTAAAGAGAACGCTAGCACAGCAAAAAGGCAGAGTTTGCGTTTTGAGGTGGAACTGCATCATGCCCTGCAGGAGCTTATAATAGTATCTGGGTAGGGTAATTACCCCTGGAGCTCATATATCAGTGACAGTAGCAAGCTTGCTAATTGCATTGGTTGATAAATCTGACAGTACTCAACGATACTCTCAGCAGATTACAACATCTGTCAGTACTGTGCATTACAGCAAAAATAACCCTGCTACACCTGCTGCCTCCAGTACAAAGTACACATGTTGGATCCAGTGTGCAGCTCACACACGTACTGCCTGGATTTTTTCAGGCTTGGAAATCCCCACTTTAAAATCTTGTGCAGCTGTCAGGGTTTTCTATGTTTCACACATGTTAACTAAACATTCAATATTGACATTTAGTACTATCAGTGTATTCACAAAACAGGTGCAAGTATTAGTGCTTGATTAAATGGATGGACTGCTTTTTTGTGCTTTTGCCAATCACATTAGTGCAAGTACTCACTTTGTGATGGCGTGTGCAATTCAGTTCCTGTGGAAAGCTTATTTAAAGGTCTTATTTTTTGAAAGGAGATATTGTCAACTATTTTTTTTACTTACTTGCTATACAATCTTATTTAGTATGTACATTTTCTACAAATATTTGCATAACGAATATATAAGTTTGTATACATCACACCCTCTCCATTACCTACTAACAGTGATCACACTGTACAACACCCTCAGCACTGTGCCGGGACATACCAAGTCACCAACAGGACTGTCTTACACATAACCAGATGGACAATATTAGCACCACATGTTGCACATCTCTTAATCTGACTGCACATTACATTTTGTGTTAGATCAGATTAGTGTGTGACGTGACAATTTCATTTGAGTTATTGACAGTTATATGCTTAGCTTATTTCCACTTCTCTATTCTATCCCTGATTGTCTGTTTATTTACCTGATTATATTATATTATATTATATTATATTATATTATATTATATTATATTATATTATATTGTATTATATTATATTATATTATATT
>JAVSBV010000097.1:4293080-4310013 GCA_033117975.1 Parotocinclus spilosoma
ATCTGTGATTTGTGTTCTATTCTGAATAAAATATTAGATGTTGGCACCTCCACATCATTGCATTCAGTTTTTATTCAGAATTTGTTTAGTATTCCAACTTTTTTGGAATCGGTTTGTATATTGTAATCATAAAATGATATTCAGAGGTTCAAAACCCTGGTGAACATGTAAAGCGTTGCAGTTTGAATAATAACGCTGCTGGGGTCATAAATGTGATAATGTGAAAACTAAAACTCCATCAAGCAAAGGTGGTTAGGTTAAGAGCATGCCCTTTCTAGTTTTCTCAAGTGCCACTCTAGTGGGTTGTGCACATATACTCTTCTGCTTTGTCACTGTGGATATGTATTTAATTGTAGATGTCTTTCTACCTGTAATCACTAGGCACTGTTAAACATATGAAAACGGTTGCTTTACAGAGGAAATACAATTTAAACAAGAAACTCTATTTTCACTGTACACAGACAGGCAGCAGAATATCACGAAAAACCATATGGCAAAAATATTATATGGTCTACATTATTGAGCAGTAGAAAACTGCATAGCAATAGCTACTCCATAAACCACATCACTAAGTAAGGACTATATTAAAATATCATAATAGATGGCCAATATCAACTTAAGTGGAGTAATCTACATTTTTGTCTTACAGCTACTGGAAGCAAATGACCACCTCAAGATGCTCACACAAGTACCTTTAAATAAAAAATCACTGCTTTTAAAATATGCATACCTGGTACCTCATCAACATTTGGTCATATATCCAAAATAATACAAGTAAAAGTAGAAAGTAGTAATTTTTATTTGCTGACTTATTTTTTGTAAAATGAAAAGAAGAATAATCACTAACTGCACTGCAATACAAAAATGGCATGATGTAGGGTGAAAGCGTAAACTTAAAAGTCTCATACACCAAAAATGGCACACGTTAATTGGGAAAACCCCTCTGTTCCATAAATAAGACTAGAGGAATAAAAGTTAAATGAAGGAAACAGGAGGGGCAACCATACAGTGGTAACCAAAAGGGACTTTATGACCTCTTGTAATTGCCATAGGAAATCCAGCACGTGGACACAAACTACTGAGAGACAACAAGGATCCTAAAATGATTGCCAGCCAAATGAATTAAATTAAAGAAACAGAATCCGTTGGCTTTTAGGCTAAACAGTTATTATTACAGCAATATTAGCAGCTAGCAGCCTGTCTTCACCAATAGAGTAAGTGTTTTGCTTTTGATTTTCACTTTCATTCTATTACTCACTACATTACATATCCAACGCTTTATTATGAAATAAGGTTTGTGTTAATGAAATTTTGACCATGTTAATGTGTGATAGGCTCAGCTATGATGCATTCTTTCAGTCATCCATTGTCTTGTCTGCCTGATCCAAGTCATGGTTGCTGAGGTTGCTGGCAGCACAGGGCACAAGGCAGGAACAAGCCTACACAGGGAACCAATTTATTGTGGGGCACATACTCGGACACTAGGGAACTCTGGAAACAACAATTAACCTAACACACGTCTGAGGAATATGGGAGGAAACCACTCAGACACAGAGGAGGACATGCAGACTCCTCGCAGTCACAGCCCAGGGTTTGGGAACGTATCGGTGATCTTGGAGCTGTGAGGTAGCAGCTATGATACAATTAACTTAAGATTGATTTACTGGAACATATCCCCATTTTAAATCAGTGAGCACCTGTACTATACACATTTTCTGGTTTTCTGGTGGTCTGGAACGGATTGATTCAAATTACGTTATTTCTTATACTGTGCTCGTTAGTCATTGTGTTTTTGTTTTGACAAGCCTTCAGGACCAAATTGACAATAACCAAGGTACCACTGTATGGTTTCTTTTGCCACACTAAATCTATTACAATTACTGAGAATGTCCAGTATTGCTTGTAAACTATATTCTGTGCTGCTTATTTTCTCGTAAGGGCTGACAGAGTAGATTACACCACTGCCCAAGGTCTTTTAGTTCTGTCTAATGTCAGGTGTCCCTCACGGTAATCAGACATCGCTTTAAAAAGCTTTCCCTTACCTTTCACACTTCTACAAGAATAAAAGCATGACATCCTGTTTAATCACCATCTCTTTGCACATATTCATGATCTGTAATTTGTTTGAGTTTGTCTTAGAACATTTTTCCATTGGGTGAGAGCCAATGCTGGTTTTCCATAGTACACCTTCTAACTGTGGGAACTAGCAGCTTATGTTTTATGTCCAGCGACATGTTTTGACTATGATAGTGGTGGGAGCCATCACAAATGAAAGTAGCTGTGCTGGTTACAATCAAAGTAATCATGACATCAAAGTGCCCCATGTATTCATCTGCAACAAAATGAACTTCAAATGTAAGAACATTAACAATTAGTAAAAGCATAAGCTTTGTTCAGCTCTCATTTCCAAGCATACTGAGGTAAGACAGTAAAGGCTAAAGTCTTTTGTGCAGTCTTGCCCTGTGCGTGCTATGTATGAAACTGGCATATGAGCCTAAAGCAGTGTTTGTGGGCAATCCCTGCCATGTGACTGACTACATATTTAATTTCATTTACAATAGCAACATTTCTATGCCTTTTGCATTCAGTTTACATAAAACATATGCATCAATCAATATAGAATGTAGCCTGTGTTGTTCTTTTCAGATATACCTATTCAGGGTAAATCCTAATGTCAATATGAAGGTCAATTAGTGGTCTTGATTCAATACATATAATCCCTTTAAATCCGCCTAGCTAGGCCTGCACTCATGGTGTTTGTCCAGTACACATGTGGATGTAAGCAGAAGCACACTACTGTAGCACAAAATATATCTAATGTTCACACACATTTTATATACAATTAAACACAGAATTGCAACATGTGCACTCAACAACTCATTAAAAGACATCTATGGGTAGCTCGTGCTGCTCACCAGTGTGTGCTCACGAGAACGGCACAAATTTTGGTTTTCACAACGCTGCCTCAGTTTTTTTAGCACCTTTTGTCTGATGTTTATCTGATAGAATGACGTACAATTATAAGCAGATTTATTGACAACTACATCCAGTTCAAGCAAAGACCTAATCACACTGCTCGATATCAGCTTCTGGGCAAAATCCTGAATGATGGCAACCGACTCTTGCTTAAACAGTGCTTGGAGTTGATCATAGTTTTGGGTTTTTTGTTTGTCCACCCTCTTTTTGAGGATTGACCACATGTTCTCAATGGCATTGAGAAGGACTGGGATGTTCCCTGGCCATGGATCCAAAATTTCAATGTTTTATTCACTGAGCCACTTGGCTAACACGTTTGCCTTGTGACATGATGCTCCATCATATTGGAAAATCATCGGTAATTTCCAAAATGACCCCCTAAGTCTTTGGGAGTGCTCACTCTTGGGGAATTTGACACAATTCCTTATTCATGTCAGTGTTCTTAGGCATGCACTCCCCTGGATCAGAAGCAACTCCACACATAAATGGTCTTAGGGTGCTTCACTGTTGTCGTGACACAAGACTCATGGTTTTACCAAGGTTCTACCTTTTCTTCCCAAGACAATTATTTCCAGATGTCCTAAACAGTTTGAAGGGGGCTTCATTAGAGAAAATAACTTTACCCCAGTCCTCTGCAGTCCAACCCCTATACTTCATGCAGAATGTCTGCATTTCCTTGATATTCTTCTTGGAAAATAAAATCCACTTACACCTGCTCTCTGCCATTCCTGAGCAAGCTCTGCACTGATGGTAACCCAATCTCGTAGCCGCATCCTCTTTAGGAGATTGTCCTGATGCTTGCATGAGTTTCTTGGGCACCCTGAAGCCTTCTTCACTGCAATTGAACCACTCTTCTTCCAGTTCTTGATTACCTGATAAATGGTTAATTGGGTGCTATCTTACAATCAGCAATTTTAATGGCAGGGAATGACTTTGCAAATAATTTCAATCTCAAGAGATGATCTCTTTACCTTTGTGTAAACTTTCTCTGTCATCGCAAATCACTCTAGCCACCCTGCACCATCCATCACCGTTCTAGAAATTCTCTTCTTCAGCCTCTTTACAGCAATTTCCATTACTCTAAACACTCAACGTCAAGCATTTAAGCTCATCCATCTTCACCTACTCCTGCTTCTTGCAATCGCACCATTCAGCCGCCCTCCTTCTTAATCACGCACACATACTCCGTCTTGGTTTTACTGACTTTCTCATCAATATGTGCACACCACTCCACGCTTGTATAAAACTGCCCCTTAATCTCACTGAAGATCACAACAAACACAATAGCATAGTCCATGCATTACCATTAAAAACAATAGGACTCAGAAACAATCCTTAATGCAACCCAACATCCAACTTGCAGTTATGTATTTATTAATGATCTGTTAATAATTACCATTTTTATTGTTAGATAAGACACTGGTCTTGTCACAAGAAGGCATAAATATATTTTCCCCACTGCCCATATGAAAAACGTTCTCGGAGGCTACTTTGGGTAGCCTATCTTTTGGAGAAATCTTTTGTCACTTTGGTACACTACCCAAAAGTAGCCTCTGCATCTTTATAGATCAGCAGGAGAAGCACTTTTACACCTGCAGGCTTAATTTGATTCGTATTTGTGCTTTACAGACATTTTCCTGCACATCACCCTTTGACATTATTTGTCAACAAATAATAACATTAGATTGTTTTGACTAGACACAAATGGTTAAGACCATTTTGCATAACAAAAGTTTAAATCAACTAAGTTAGCACTGGCCTTAGTTACACTGTTCTGTTTACCACATTGTGGCCCTAGCTGGGCAAGCCTAGCTGGGCAAGTTATTTGATTTTAAGATCAACAACCCCAGTCATGGAACACCTTTTAGTTGCTTTATAATCTATAGTCTAAAACAGCACAAGAGGTATTGCTGACTGCGTGGGATCGACAGCATTTCCCTCTCGTAATTGATTTAGAGCTTAGGAAGCTGACTGGAGTGTTTTGAAGAAAGCACATGATAGTCTTAACCTTCCCAGGGTGACAGCTGTTGTGAATTAGAGAAGAACTAATTAAAATGTGTCATGTTATTACAAATATCCTGCATAGCATTGCTAAGGGAAACACTACAATTAAATGGATCTTTTCTGTCATTCTAATAACAGACCAAGCTGCAGGCAGCACATTTCTATTGAACAAACGGCATTTACCACACATTAAATACAGTAAACACAACTTAACTGTAACAACAATATCTGAAGACCAGACAAGGAACATATTAAAGGAGCATCCCTTTACATTTTCACTGATTTCCCACGTCTGAAGTGTCACCATCCATCTAACTGCCACAATCTTTTAACAAGACCAAACATCATTAGCACAATATAAGTTGTGTAAATACATTCTCTGTTACTGACATACTTTACTACTGTAATCACAGATGAAACACACAAAATGTAATTGTAGTTGTAATGCTTGAAGCAGATGTGAAAAGTGTGTGTTCTTTTTAAATTAAAGAGTTTACATATGCAATAAAAGTATGATGCTGTATGTGTCCCTGATTTGCCTCTTTGACCTAAACGGTGTCCTCTGGGCAAAAAAATGACTTGTCTCCGCACTCAGTCCAGTGACAGCTCACACCAGCTTGAAGAAAACTCTTTAAGGAGGTTTGCAGAAAGTAAATATTCTTGCTACCAGTGAGTAAACATCACCTTTCAGAACACAGCAAAGCCCTGATCAGCAAATTAACTCTTATCTCGTGTCCTGTTGAACATAACTGAACACTGCATGACTTACATAAAAACATCAATAGATATTGGTACAAACCACAATTGTAGTTAGCAAAAACGCAGATAAGAACATTACACTTGGTTAGTACTACACGCTTGTATCGCCTAAATTTCTCAATATAGACATTAAAGTTACCTAACAGACTCAAATTAATGGAATGTTTAATGTCACAAAATGTTGATTTGATGCCTTTGTGTAATTTTCTATCCTTTTTTAGCAGCTTGAATAAATAGAATTTAACCCAGTTGTAATGCCTTTTAAAATTATACTTTGAAAGTGTTGACAGGAGCATGTAATTACTTCTTACCACAAACATAACTGACATTTTTGCATTTGGACTGGCCACTCTGCGATTTATGTTGGATGGGTGCAGAAAAAGTTCACAGTACTCTCTATCACAGCTGCTGACTGTTAGGAGTGAGGTAATCCAGCATGCACAATTTTTACTACTCTCACGCTATCGCTCCCTACTCTAAAGCCTGATTGGAACAATCACTTATTAAGACCTTATTAGGGAGAAAAAAGAAAATCTCATTTTATTTAAAAAGTCTTCTTACTACATATTTCATTCATATTCTTGTTCTTTCAAACAATTAGTAAACACAGTGATTTCACAATCATAATGCAAAATGTCCCTCCTATGACAGAAGGCTTTTCTCAGTGATGTTTATACCAAAACAGAAAATGTTGTTAAATTGAAAGAATGCTTTTTTAAAATCCGAAATTTTGATATGATATGATATTTTCTAAAAAGTAGTTCTTAAATTACTTGCTGAAGAATGTGTGGTCTCCCAAAACTGCATTTTCTGCATAACACGTGTAGGCTGACGTTATATCCATAATAAGTGCTGTAGGACATGACAGTAATATATAAATGCCTATCCGAGTTTTAAATTGTTTCTGCGTTCCCGTTTATGATATGGGATAATTCATGATAAACCTGTGTGTCTGGCTGCATAGGAGAATAACTAAATTAGAACAAAGTAGTCTATATTTGTGAAAGTACATTCCGAAACAATCCAAAACGTGCAACAGGTGCAGGTGAAAGGAAAGTAAAAAAAGAGTGGTGGCACTCACACGAACGCGTGGTACACGAAGGCCCAGGCTCTGGGTCTCTCCAGCACGTTGTACAGGTAGTTCTGCAGTTTGCGATAGCGCGCGTTCCTGCGGCCGCTTGGTGATCCGTACGTCAGCGGTTTGCCGAGCAGACTGAGCCGGGCTCCGCGCACCCTGCTCCCGGTGTCCGTGTTGCCAATCGCCCTGCAGGCGCTCTCCACATCCTTCAGGCCGTAGTTTTCGGCCCGTCGGCCAGGGGACGATTTCATCCAGAGGCCAGAGGTACTCTCATCGCCGCCGTGATCGCGCGGCATTGCATCGCCAGCAGTGGCTGGTCACGCGCGCTGGGCACTGGCGAAGCGCGCATATACCGTGAGCGCAAACAGGGCGAATTCTGATAGTGCGGTGTGGAGCTCACAGTGTCCAAAACTCTTATTAAAGAGAACTGGCTTTATTGGAACTCACTGACTACACCTGCTGAAGAGCATCCACGCTCCTTTCAGCTTCAGTCGGTTGAGGCAAAGTGTACACTTCTAAATTGCACATCTGAAGAAGTGTCACCATGTCAGGGGTAGAAATCTGATTAGGGGAGGGCATCTTCTGACTTTAACGTAACCTTCATCGTCCCCTCCCTCTGTCAGTGAGTGTCGGTGATACTCCAGCTCCGTTTATACACACTCTCTGAGCCAAAACACAGAAAGCTGCTGCTCTTTCTTTCTACCGGTCAATATTTGAGACTTTAACAGAGCCCATGTCGGGCTTAAAAGACGGCGCGTCTTACACATCCCGTGGTTAATTAACGCGATGAATGAGGTAGGGAGACGTTCACTAATATTTAGGTTACTCAAAATCACATTCAGAAGTCTTCAGCTATTACAAACAGACTTCTTCAGAGTCAGGTACCTTACAGTCCATTTTTGTACAATAGTGTTTGGGATTTAATTGCTACATTACATGGGGTTTCTCTACAACTATGTTCCGCTGACTAAATCTATAGCCTACAAAGGTTTGCATGTTAAAACTGGAGTTTAGTATATTTTTTCAAGCGTGTTCTGTAAATTTCCATTTATGTCGCTGTAAAGGGAGAGACATCGCGCTGTAAGTCACACTGGCGTTCCCTCTTTCTGACTGAAACCGTTACGTACAAAATAAAAAACGCGAGGAAAGCTAAATAATACACTAAAACAACATGGAAACGACTGAAAATATATTCGCGTAGACCAAGTAACAAACTTTATGTTTAAGCAAGCTCATACGACTTTGTGTTAATTCTTTGTAACCATTCTTTGTATCTCATTACATACATTTCCACAGTAAACTGCACAAGCCGCATAAACGTTTATCTCACATCTATATTGTTGGCTAATTTACTGTTCATTACCTATAAGTAAATCTTCTCTGTGGGCTACTTTAGTCGGATTTCCGAGGAACACAAATTAACAACGCTCGTTCGTGTTAAGAAAAATTAAAAACTTTACGTGTGTATTATTTTTGTCTTTTCTGTCGAGTGTTAACCTGTTTGTAGTGTTAAGCTCCAGTTCGCCATATCCGAAGGACACTCGCAGGGATCGCGTGCTCTCCATTTCTACACAGAGGTACTCACGCGGAGAGAAAGCTGCTGTCACACCAACCACGTGATTCAGTGACTACAGTACAAGACACACACATACGCACGCGCGCGCGCGCACGCACACACAACGACTGACCACACTTGAAAACATATGGCCGGAGTCAATCATTCATCATGTCATTATTGTGTAATACTGAGATAAGTTCTGTTCTCTTCTGTTCTGTTCGCCACTGGCACCAGACATTAAGGATAAATGAGTCATTAGGTGTCACATTGGGCTAATGATAAGCTAAGTATGCAAATGTAAATACAATCAGAGGATGATCTGGGATGACCAAAATAAAATAAACATAAATAGTTTCAAACTTTGAAAGCATGACAATAAATTGTGAGTGTTGGGTTGAAGGCAACTGGATTTCTTCTTGGTTCTTCTTGAAGACATCCATCTCTCATCCATAAGGCTTCCTCAGACATTAACCAGTTAGGAACAGAACAACCAGATGAACAACATCGCTGTCCCATATGTGGCAAGACTGTCTGAGAAACTAAGGAGTACCTTCTCCAAGCATAACATCCCAGTGCATTTCAGTACCAGAAACACCCTCAGGCAAATACTGGATAACCTCAGGAACTAAACAGAAAAGTACAAACTAAGCAACTTTATGTATGCTGTGCAATGCACTGAGGAGGGCTCGGATCTGTACATAGGAGGAAGCAAAGAACCACTCATCGGATGCATGGCACAGCATAGACAAGCCAGCGGTTCAGGGCAGGACTCAGCAGTATATCTGCATTTAAAGGATAAGGGACACTTGCTACTGATATTCAGATTCTGGACATAGAAGACAGGTGGTTTGAAAGAGGTGATTTATGTCCAACTAGAACAACAATCGTGGAACAGAAGAAGTGTTTTAAGACACATGTTATCAGCCACCCACAAAGCATCCCTTTCCAGGATATCCCTTCCCAGGAGGTTTAACTCATGTTCACACCTTCACACGTGTGACTGTAATGATTTACATGATGGCAGCGTGGAGCAACAAATCACCAATGGGTCACACCTTGGTCCTTGGTATGCTGATGGCTCATCTATTTACAGGGTCGGTCAAGGATTCTCAGGTCTACTTAAAAGGTCATCAGGTTTTAAAAATCAGCTCTTAGAACTGAAGAAAGCTTTCAAATGAAAAGTATTTAAAAACCAAGAAGAAGTCTACCATGTACCTGGTACCTGCTGTCCAGTATACTGCTCACAAAAATTAGGGGATAAAATATCACATATATCCCAAAAATATCCTATTTTTGTGCTAATATAGAAACATTCTTACTAGATTATTACTTTACTAATAGTGATTTGCAGGTTTAAAATGTTCTGCTTTTTAGGACACAACTGTACCTTCAGTTAAAAAGCCTGTTAAATGTAAATAGATGGCATTGGCCAGGTACATGACTGTCCTGGAATGCTTTTTTAGGTCCCTTTGGCCAAACTTCCACTCAATAAACAGGGTTTATAAAGTTCCACACAGGGTGAATGGGCTCTGATCTCTTCTCACGGGCATACATACAGGACAGTGCACCAGCCTTTTGCTTCTTATTACCAGGACAGTAGGAGATGGTAAACTGAAACCCTGAGAAATATAAAGACCTCCAGGCCTGGTGGGGGTTCAGCCTCTTGGCTCCCTTTAGATACACAAGGTTATTGTGATCTGAGTAAACCATGAAAGGATGTTGCGCCCCCTCTAGTGAGTGTCACCACTCCTTCAGTGTGAGTTTGTCAGCTAGGCTTATGGGAACAAAATGCTAAAGGCAACAGTTTAGGTGGAAACCATAGTCATTAAGAAAAGTAGGCAACTTTACCATCATTGGAGGCATCAGCCTCAAAAAATAAAGAGCCATATCAGATCCCGATCTGATCCAAGAAAATTGCACATAAAAAAATTTTCGGATTCAATAAAGAGCTTGTTCTGAATCATTTGCCAAAATGCTGATGTACTGTATATGAGAGATATGCTTGGGAAGACTGATAACATGTTGTTGATGTTAAATACGGTGAACTTTTTCAGTTTATCTTTTAGAACATTCTTAAAAAATGAGAGCAAACCTGCGGCCCTTCGCACAGCGAAGATATACCATTGGTTTACAGTTTAGCACAACAATGACCCGAAACCCACATCCAAACAAATAATGCAATGGGTTAAAGACTATAAGGTGAATTTAATTGAGAGGCCAAAATAAGACAATCTGGAGATGGATTTGAAAAGAACAGCTGCTGATTCAATTCTGAAAGTCATTTTGCAAGTAAAGAACAAATTCCTCAAAAAAAGGTGGCTCTACTAAATATTAATGTCACTGTTACTTTCCACCTACCTATTGTTCCTGTTTTCATTTTTTATTACATTTGAGAAGTGTTATGTTTTTTTTTTTCTTTTTACTTGAATCTACTAAAATATGTACATAAAACTGGAAAAGTATATTTTTATTTTTTAGGCCACAAGACATAATTAAAAGACTAATTAAAAGAGGAATGAAGATTTCTTCTTGCTACTTTATGTCAAGAAGCACTCAATCCCCTGAAGCTTAAATAATATATTATTAAATACATATTATGTAACACAAAAACCTCCACAATATTAAATTAGCTGCAGAATGTTTAGAATGCACAGGACATGACTCTGTAGAGAGCTGTGAGAAAAAATCCCAGAAAATATGAAATGTGTAAACATACATTTTTTATTTTTAAAGGTAATTATGGGCACATGGGAAGAAAGTAGATAGCATTTTTGGTTTGGGATTTAAAAGCAGAGAATGATATTTAAGATTTTGTATTGATATGATTATCCAGTCTACGACATGTCCAGCTTTTAGTCTAAGAACTGCAAGCATGTTGCATTGGCACATTGAAATATTTATTGTATTTCAGAAAATAGTTATGGTATTAAGATAAGATGAGATCTTCACAAATGACTATGGAGTGTTAAATTGTTAAAAATGGTTTATGTTAATATGACAGTTTAAAGTTAGTATGAAAACCTCACCCAAAGATTCATGGCTTTGATTACATGTTGTAGATTAGTCTACATGAATCTTATATCTGCTACTTCAATAACACAATAATTTCCTAAAACATTTCTCAACAAAAATGCAAGTTCAGGAAGGAAATATGAATGAAAATACAATTTATAAGTCCATACATTACGGATTACATTTCAGAATAAATTCAGTTTAACCCTGTTTTTGTTTCAATGTGATTTATTGTTCAGGGAAATGTTATGACAGCATGTTTTGAGTCTGACATCATCTTTAATTTAACTTACGAACTTATCTCTAACGATGCTGTCATTGAGTGTTTTGGGCACACGAATGTTGCACACAGCTAACTGGAACACACTCTAGTGGCAAATTATTGTCATTGCAACACTAAAAAGTTTTTTTTTTTTTATCATGTGGATCGCCTGTAAAGATATGCTAAAATACGTAGTGATTTACAGCACTTTCATTCGAGCAGCATTGATTATATAACCAGAGAAGAGGTAGTTTAGCCTCAAAATTTTTGTACTTTATCCTAAGCATCCATCAACCTGAAGCACATTTCTGCACGATGCGCGTATGGCATGGTGTTTAGAGATGATGTGAGCTCAGATAAACTCTCCAACGATCTTAGTCGTAAAATCACTGTAAGAATTACATGGACATTGTGTTCAAGGCAGTGAAGAATGAACAATGACTTTTAAATAATATAATAGTAATATATTAATGGTGAGGAATGGTGCTCTGGAACACTGTTATGCTTTTTTAAATCATATTTGTACGACCCATAATAAATCAACACCTGTTTAAAAAACGTTCGAAATATTTTCATGACCCTGCTTTTATTTCCCTGAGCAGACTGAAACCAGACAGAAGCTCACATCACTGCCAATTACTGAAACAACACAACAGCTGGATCCATTCTGGATCACAAGTGGCACCAGATGATTGACAAATAGACAGGATGTGTTTATTGTGCCTTCAGCTGTAAAGGTGAATTAGTTATATTGAGTTAGACTGGTAAGTGGTGATGCCTCATAGCTCCAGATAACCAAATGGTTTGATTTTTGGTCCAGACTCCGTCTTTATGGAGTTTGCACGTCCTCCTTGTGTCTGCTTGGCTTCCATTGAGGACTATAAAGTCATGGGTTGAGTCAAGGTGTCCAAGAGGTGGCTCCTAGAGTCCTAGTTTGTGCCTCTGTTGGGTGGATGTGCGCATGTGCCATGTGATCGATTGGTGCCCTGTCTGGTATTGCTTTCCACCTTGTGCCCTATGATGCCAGCTAGGGCTACTTGGGACCCTTGCTAGAATTAAACCGGTATAAAAATGTGTGAATGAATGAAAGAATGAATTTAAATAACGTGAATGCTTGAAAACAGCTGTGTAAATTGTAAACAGTCCAAAAATGCACAATTATAATACTCCCGTAAATGGTTCATAATAGTATTACCAGGACACGCTGGAAAAGCTGGTACAACTAAGAAGTAATACTAGAGCCGAGTGATCTAATTTCATACTGTCTGCTCAGTGGTCTGACACCTTATTACACTGAGCAATGATATGAAACAGTCTGTGGGAACAAATGTCCAAATATCTGAGGAGGCTAAAAGGGTAAGAATTTTAAATAAAAACAATAAAATAAGCCGACACAGTGAAAAAAAGTCATGTTACACTAGATAAAGACATCTGTCTATTTTTGGACAAAAAGACTAGGCCTTCTTACAAATAAAACATGTATCATTATTATATACTGTATACCAGAACATTCTGGGAATAAATGTTTGATAATATCTGTGAGTAATTAACCAAATATTCATTACCAGCTCCAGAAATATTGGCACACAGGGTAACAATGGGTTAAAATGTTTTCATTAGTTTAGACTTAGAGGTAATAAGTAAGCACTATCATCCTACACATACTCATACTTTACCCCATGAGCAGGATGGCGACACCAACTCTCCAAATCTACAATTACACACCACCTCCAAATCAACAAGCCATTTAGGCCATGAAGTTTGTGTAGAGTAAATGTTTGGAATTTGTAACACTCTGTTGCAGAACATTTTTGGCCACACCGCTCAAGATGAGCTTGGTATTTAAATAGGGATGATTATACAGAAAATAACCTCATCCTCACTGTTCAATATGGTGGAGAACCTGTGGTGTTCCAATGTCTTTTAGACGTTGTGGGAATCTTGTTAGGAATCAAGGATTCATGCCAAGCAGCAACATCTGGATTGTGCATGGGTGTTTCAGGAATAATTGTGACACATATGGTTTTATTTAAGAACATTTTCTAAAATAATATTTTTAAATAATTTATATTCTGCTAGTATTTCCAATGTAAGATTAAGGTAATAAACAAATGCATTGTAATACCATTTTTACTCATATTTGTCAGGAGTACCACTAATTCTAGAACTAAATGAGGTTTGAAAATAGGAATTACGTAGTTACGTGTTCCATTACCCACAAGTGCGCTTATTGAGACGCGCCCCTTAAAACACCGGTCTGTAATAACAGATATGTGATCAAAAGTACAACGTACCATTATGCAGTAAGGGATATGTAATACTCATTGTGTCCACATGGTGGAGTCTTAGGATTGTTAGCCAAACAATGAAATATATTGATCATAATACAGGTAATAACTTAGTTTGCATAGATATATAGATTATTTTTATGCTAAAGCATACTTAAAAAACTTACATCTGAACGGATTTGAAATTATAATGTCTCAATGAAAGCGTGTGAATTTGAAATAAACGTATACTCTTAAAAATCTGTACATACGTTTTTAAACATTTAAAAATCATGTATTGTTTTCTTTTTCCCAAGTAAATGACGAAAGTTTCAATTGTTTTTGTTGGTAGTTGCTTAGCCAAAGCCTTAGTAAAACCAAACTGTGATGCAGACAGTCACAGCCCCTGTTTTGAACCCACTTATGCAGAGTCTTTCCTTTGCAATCCCTGTTCATGGCTCAAACCCAGGTCCAGCTGTTTCCAGTCTTACCCCAAAGATACAATATCTGCTATACATACATGTCTGTAATGTTTTTGAGTATTTTTGCCATACCTCTCACTCCCAGTATGAATCTCCACCACACTATGTTGCTTCATGATTTGTCCTTAGTGTAACATACTTCTAAACTATTTGATTTGCTAAGATTATTAATTAAATAAGTAATTAATTTAACTTCTAAAATTAAATAAAAATCAAAGCCTTAAAACAATATTAGTTTTGAAAATGTAATATAGGTAACTGCTTTATCTTTAAACATCTACAGGGGTTAAACAATGAAACTGAAACACCTGGTTTTAGACAAAGGTTTAGCTATAGTAGCCCGGCCGTGTATTTTCACCCTGTGGATCCCGACAGACAGTTCTGGTGGAAACAGGAGAGTTCAGGTGCACATTTAATTCTGCCATGATTTGGGCAGCTGTGGTTTTATGTTTTTTGGATACAATCCGGGTTAGCACCAGAACATCTCTTTCAGACAGCTTCCTCTTATGTCCACAGTTAATCCTGTTGGATGTGGTTGGTCGTTCTTGGTGGTATGCTGAGATTATCCTGGATACCGTGGCTCTTGATACATCACAAACCTCCCACATTAAAATGGCAGGTGTTTCAGTTTCATTGTCCAACCCCTGTATATTGTAGTGGTTCCCAATATTTTCTGCAGTAACTCCCAGCCCCATCTCCCGACTCTCAGACATACACACTCTCCACTGAACTTATTTTACACATTGCAGTTCATACAAATTTCCAGCCCTTTATTCAACCAAAAAAATAAATAAAGCAACAAATCACCTTAACAGCCACATTATTACAAAAGACATGTATTATGATTCTTAAACATGCCTAATTCACTTGTCTTGCTGTGCCTCGTGCAATCCCTCCAGAGGGAGCACCACCAACATTGGGAATCACTGATCCAGAGTGACCTAAAACTGATCAAATCTAGTGAACAATCTAAACAAATTTAGGCTATGAGCCCTGCACAAAGACCCAACAGTGGCAGTTTGACAGTGCTGGACTGAAACCTGGACCAATACCTTAACCACTGACAGTCTTATGACAAACAATACAAGTCAGATTTCCTGAACACACAACCTGATGTGAATTGCAGTGCAAGATGTAGTAATTAAAACAGGATTGATGTTTATTACCAGTTTTAACACGCCACGTCAGCTCACGCTGCTAACGAGGCATGCAAGCGAGCGGCCTATAATTAGTGTGGGCTTGCTAATTGCTATCCTTTCTACATCCTACCCTGGTATATCCAACACAGCACCATATAGAGTATTGTAGAAAAGTCTTAGGCCACCGTTTGTTTAGATTCAATTGCTTTTATGAACATATGTAATTCTATCTCTGACTTTTTATTAGAATACAACCAGAACATACAGGACTGACAAACTGAACAAATAAGACTAATAATAAGAATAATAGACTTCTAAAGGCTACACTTGAGCTAGAGGAGCATCTGCTAGCTTAGTCAGGATACCAAGTTGAGTCTTCTACAGTCCAAAGAAGCTTGATCAAAAATGGTCTTTTTGATAAGTCAAATGCCAATAAACCACTTTTTTTTATGTGTTTGTACCGAGTTGAATCATTCTCACTGTTGAAATCTATCGGCTGTCGGTGGAGGAAGCAGTCAGTGGCTCCAATTTGGTTTGTGGTGGTGCAGTGGGTAAGGCATTAAACTACTGACCAGAACATATATTTAAGTCCCACTGTCAGTCAGCACTGCCAAAGTGGTGGTCCCATGAGCAAGGTTGCCCCTAACCCCCACTTGATTAAATTGTACACTGTTTTTTCCCTGCACTATTGACCAGCAGTTTGACAGTTCAAGTCCTGGCTCTGCCAAAGCTTCCACTTTTGAGCTCTTGAGCCAAACCTTAATCCACAATTGCATGGATTATAGCTGTATCAGTTAAAAGTCACTCTGTATAAGGGCATCTTGTAAATGCTGTACATAGATTCTAGTACTGTATAAAATACATAGCGGATCCTCTACAAGATTGCTTAAACTTATGCACATTTTCCATTTCATCTTTTAAAACATATGAGTTGAAATGGGTTCTCCAATGAGCCTGGTACCTCACAAGCTTTGCCATGGATGTCTAGACTCGGCTGTGACATGTGTCATATGTCTAGTATTAATTGTGTTATATTAAGAAAACACAACTAGACAGTGTAGTAAACAATGGCAGTATTGTTCATCGGGTGCTTCTGCGTATTTAAATTCGTTTTCCTGCACATGTCATTTGAATGGGGTTGCCAAGACTATTGTATAATACTGTTTATGCAGCACTTTAAACGTAAATAACCAGATTAATTCCTGAATACAGAAATGTAGAGGGCAGAAACGTCTAATGCAAGCTAAAAAACATTTAGTTGTTAGTGTTATTTATATTTGGTTCAGCTTTTTAAAGGTCTTATGTTTATTTTGCATATATATATATATATATATATATATATATATATATATATAGATAGATAGATAGATAGATAGATAGATAGACAGATAGACAG
>JAVSBV010000097.1:4317272-4330362 GCA_033117975.1 Parotocinclus spilosoma
CAAAAAGACTTGAGGCTGTAGTTGCTGCCAAAGGTGGTTCTACAAAGTATTAAGCAAAGGCTGTGAATACTTATGTACATATGATTTCTTTGTTTTTTAATTTGAATAAATCTTCAAAACTCTCAAGAAAACCTTTTTCAAATTGTCATAATGGGGTATTTGTGTATTTTGTTAGAATTAAAAAAAGATTAATTTAATACAATTTGGAATAAGGCTGTAACATAACAAAATGTGGAAAAAGTAAAGAGCTGTGAATACTTTCCGGATGCACTGTATTCTATTGAACTCAGGGCTGCAAGTTGAAGGAACAAAAAGTGTTTTAAAACTGGATCATTCTACATTTAAGAGGCAGGTACAAGGGCACTCATATGAAGGAGGACAAAAGAAAGGAAAGGAGCTTGGGAAATTGAGAAAAGATTTATATACAAATATAGGGTCTTGCTCAAGGGCCCAACTGTAGTAGCCTAGCAGTCAAGGTACTGGACTCTGAACCAGAAGGTCCAGGGTTCAAATCCCACCTCTGCCAAGCTACCACAGTTGGGCCCTTGAGCAAGACCCTTAACCCACAACCACTCGGATTGTAAGACTGTATGAGTTGTAAGTCGCTCTGGATAAGAGCATCTGCTAAATGCCATAAATGTAAATGTAATGTAAATGTAAATATCTAAATTCTTCAACAGAGACATAAAAAGCCACCAATTGATCTATGCTTAAAAACAAATGCAGCATATTGAAACGATCACGTGGGTTTATTTAGGGATTTTCACTGTTACTGTTCCTGATTCAGGAAGAAATATTGCTGTCTGAGACATGATGCTTTAGCTGCAGGGAGCATAACTATCTCCTGCTGGATGGCATGGGGTGCCTTCTTCACTATTTACAGCCTTTTGAAGGATTGCAGATGGTTTGAAAAAGCCAGACACTACAGAGCTGTTTGTAAAAGCTGATGTATGTCATTTCCAGCACAGAAGACCCCTTTCCGTCTTTTATCATACGTCCTTGCCACCAGCTGCTGGTTCCTATGAGACATCAAAACGAGCTTTATAGAAAGACCTCTAATGAGTGTTCAGGTTTTAGAGGTAGAAGATGAAGCCTGTTGCTATATAAGAGAAGCAAATTCCAGTCAAAATTGTGCATTCTATGAGCTCATTTCAATAATTCCACAATAAATTACGTTTCTAAATCAGGTATTGCAGCAAAGTAACCTGTCTGTCAGTCACTGCTTCCACCACTAGTACAGTTGTATTGCCTTTCTGCTCGGCATCCATAACAGAAAACTGTTTTTGGAGATATACCAACTTTTTTTTTCTCTGCACGCAGAGAACAGAAGAGAAGATTTATGAAGCCTGTGCTACTTTATCTGATTTATCATCTGATAGGCTTTTTAAGATATTCTCCAAGGGCTTGGCAGGCATAGATGCAATTTTTTACATCCTTTAAAAAAGTGTTTCCTTTTTTCCATTTATTAAACCGTAGCTAGACAGAGTATAAAATATGAGATTTTAACCGATGTGAGATTTAACGTCAAAGGCATTTGTCTGCATTACATATGAATAGAGTCCAGGGATAATCTGTAGTTGTCAGAGGTAAATCCCATCACTGCAACAAAAGAATGCTGTCACTCTTAGCAGCTAAAGTATACACACACGCTTATAGTCACAACATCCATATCCTGTCTGTTCTAATGATCAGAACAACAGAGAGAGAGAGAGAGTGAGAGAGAGAGAGGGACAGAGAGAGCAGGTGTGACAGACAGACACTACTACATTTATTATGAATACAGCTATTAATTACTTATAGTGCAATTTGAAAAGAAAATTAAATGTAATTACTTTTTTACAAAAAAATATTACTAACTGATTAATAAAGTGAACACAACGCAAACCACACAATAAACAATTTTGGTCCATTTTTTAAAATCTGACTTTTATTAAATTTATTAAAACTTCGAAGGGTGGAAAATCATTATTCATTTTTGTAACTCAGAACTATCTGTGTTCTGTTTGCCATGACTGTTATAATTTTTAGATAATATTGTTACTGGGGATGGTGCAGCAGTGAACACGGTTGCCTCACAGCTCCAGTATTTCTGGTGGAGTTTGCATGTCCTTCCTGTGTCCACGTGGGTTTACTCCATTTACTCTGGTAACCTCCCACATTGCAAAGACATTCTTGTAAGGTTAAATGCTGCCTGTGCTTATCCAAAGTGGCTTACAATTAAAGCAATCTTACAGTCAAAGCACTTGTGGGTTAAGGGCCATGCTCAGAAAAAAAATAACAGCAGCGTGACAGAGAAGGGTATTTGAATCCTGGCCCATAGTCCAGTACCATAACCACTAGGGTACCACAGTCTCAGATTCATTAGGATAAATGACTATACTAATTAAAAGTTACTACTAGTACTACATACTAATTTAAAGATATCTGAATAATAAAACATATAAATTACTTAAAGCAGGCACATCATATACCGATGTCAAACGCAGAGAGAAAAAGGTCACTCAGTGGTGACAAACATTTGTGAGGGTGAGGTATGACAGGACAGAGCTAAAAAGCCATGAAGTGATAGATGTGTGTGTTAAACTGGATGAGTCTCCCACCTGTTTGACTAAGCTGGGAGGTGCTGCTGCTGCGTCTTGAGGGAATACCCACAATGGCCACCACACGAGCACTGAGACTAGAGCGTCGTTTCTTCCCTCCTGACCCCAGTGTTCCCAGAGCCGTGTCTGATTGGCTGCCGTCGGTGCGCTCCAAAGAAAAGATCTCACCACTTACACTTGTGCTCTTTAGCATGCTCTGGCTGGTTGGGCGAACATGATGGCTAAAACACAGAGGGAGACATTAAGTAGTTTGCTTTAATTGCAAAACAATATTTGATGTGATTCATTAAAGTAACAATTGGAAGCCAGTATCCTTTAAGACTTAAAATCTCACAATTATTACGATAACATCATCATTATGTCTAAGCATCTCATGACTATTACTTATCTCATTATTATGACTTAGTATGTCTCAAGTGTTACGAGATGTGCTGATTTTTATTAGGACCCAGGTATGTGGGATAAGCATATCCCACAACGTATAATAAGAATGGGGCAATAATATAAAACAACTGAAAAGGGATGAAGAGCAGAGCATATGGCTCGGAACACAAAAAACCAAAAGGATAAAGGGGCGCACCGAGGTTGCATCCCAAGTGGGAAAGCGCCAGACGGGGCAGGCGTGCAGAAAGCACGGTTTTGGGACGTCTCTTAAATGGCGAGGCACGGAGGTGGTCCAAATGCCAGGGAGCAAGCGTGAGCTCAAATGTGCATGCAATTAAATGAAAGCCATGTTGGGACACGTCTTATAGGGTGCGTGTTGCCCGGTGCCTACTCTAGCCGGGGCATATCTCGAGTCAGCAGCCGACTAGAGTCAGACTCAAGAGAGCGCAAAAGCGCCGGGATGCCATGCCGGAATGCGTATGCTTCTAACGTACTACCGGGTGGCTGCTCTAAAGCATTCAGAGCATATAAGCTAGGGGCGTGCTTGTAGTGTGAGTGTGAATAACACACAAAAGACGCCAAAACGCATGAGAATAAACTCGAGTATGTGAGGAACGCGAACGCGAATAGATTGTGAGAGGCGCCGAAGCGCCAGAAGGCGAGAGTGAGATCGGAATAGAAGAAACCAGACCAGGGCGTGTCCTATTCAGGACGATCACCCGGATGGAGTGAGGCTAGGTAGGTGCCGACCACGGAAAAGCGTTAGCTTAGAGCGTGCAAGGAGCGTACGAGTACGGGACGGGAAAACCCTCAAAGTGCTCCTAACAAACTAAATTTACCTAATTTATAGGACGTGAAGCAGCTGTTTGGGATCAGAACATAATCAGGATAATGGATATAGGCTGCCTCACCGATAGCTCTGTAATGGCGACCGGCCAGGACGGTTGAACGCTTCGGAGGAAGGTAGGAACCCTAACATCAAGTATGCCTTAATATATTTTAGGCTATGTCCAGAACATGGCTTGCATCTTGAAAACTACCATAATGGATCAAGGGCAAGTCTTTCCAATGGGATGGTGGTCATGTATATCATAGCAGACCAGAGTTGTCTTGGATATCAGTTGCCACAATCAAATTTGCAATATCGCTTGTGGTCCAAAAGTTATCAACACAGAACCTTAAAAACTTTTGTTGTCGAGGTAAATGAAGATGACATTCTGATGCCAGACTTCAACAAACAAAACCCAGACTCATAGCCAAATTTAAACCAGTACTGTGTACTGCTACATGCTACATATGTGAATGTAAATACAAAAAAGGTAGAACTTATAGATGACATCCTATAATTTTTATCTTTTTTGTGTACAAGCACCATGTTTTATGTTGTGACTTTATTTAATTTCAGTTTGTTCTCTAAAGAAACAAGATATTTGATTACAGCTGATAAAAACTGTAATCAAGTTTCTTTAAAATTCTTAAAAAAAAACTACTACTTCTGTGCAGTAGTAGCCATGCAGCGGTGTGTGTAAAAGAAGGGAGTGAACACTAGGTGGTACCCTTTTATTATTATTATTTTTTTGTTGGGAATTCATGTGAATGTTTTTTAGCAAACAAAAGGTTTTTTTTGTAAAGAAACAATGTTCAGTTCATTTATTTGAACTTTCCAATATTTTTATAACAAAATCCTATGTGCTACTGTGCCAGTGTGGGTTTCTCACCTGAGGCGGCCTCTTGGCCGCTCTGATTGAATGGACATGTAGCTGGTGCTACTAATCCGTGAGGCACTGCTGGCACGAGAAATGGCTGACACGTCACTGACATCACTGTCCGAGGATTTATGGGATACATCACAGCTCCGCCGCTGTTCTTTATAAAGCTGCAGCATAAGAGTAAAGCTTCAGCATGTTCAATTTGATAGCAAGGGGTGTAAAAAACGCAATCATTATACAAAATGTAGATTTTTTCTTTGTTAATACTGACGACAAAATATAGAGTAAGACTTGACAGCAGAATGGAGAGAGACAGGAGAAGATACCTCTCGTTTGTTCTTGAGTGCCCTCTCCAGGTCCTGGCTGTTACTGGAGGGAGCTGGTGTCCTGTAGGAATGTACCTTCATCTGCCGTGTCCGCTCCTCTGAGGCAAGAGCTGCAAGAAACATACCGTAACTGCTGGCATTAAGTTCTACAAAGAGCACATTATGAAACATTAGAAGCGATTCATATGGGCATTTGTGGGAATTGTCAAATGTTATTTATACAGTACTGTTCAAAATTTCTTAGGCATTCTGTATTTGTCACCTTATATTCTGCTTATGCTTTATTTACATTTTATGACCACTGCACTTTGTAGTCCTGCAATTACAGACTATAGTCCATTTGTTTCTCTTTGTTACTCACCTAATGGTCCCCACAGATCAGGTACTATTACTAGTGGTGCATCATTCTCAGAACTGTTGTTACACTGATGTGGTGGGGTGCGTCAGTGTTTGTTGTGCTGGTACTAGTAGAGCAAACACAGTAGCGCTGCTGGAGTTTTAACCCACCTCAGCATCACAAAAGGACTTAAATTAGTCCACCTATCAAAAATGCCTGCTGTGTCTGTTTAAATCAGACTACTAACACACCACCATCACGCCACTGTCTCACTGCAGCGCTGAGAATGATCAAACCACCCAAGCAGTAGCTGCCAGGGTTATTTGGGGGTCCTGATCATTAAAGAACAGAGTAAACAGGATTATCAAAGTATTACAGAGAGACAGATAATTCTTAAAAAGAATAAGCAGAATATATACTGAAACATAAATAATGATTTAACTTTTGTGCCCAGAACTCTGCATTCTTAATTTGCTATATGAATACTGAAAAACAGGCTGAACCTCCTTCTGTTATATTTAAACAACCCTACTGTCATAATGTGACACTTGGGACATTCGACTTCAGCCCTCTCACCAGTTATCTACATATTTGGTCGGGTTGGCCTCTGTTTGACTTCTCCTATTCATGTATACTCACTGGCTACATTAATAGGTACACCCCATTGTCCATGTTATCATTTCCAATTTGAAAGCCCTGGAATTACAGACTGCAGTCGATCTGTTTCTCTACATACTTTGTTAGTCTCCTTTACTCTGTTATATAATGGACAGTACTACCAAAGGACCATATACTATTTGGGTGGTGGACCATTAGCACAGTAGTGTCCAATCCAGCAAAACCAGCATCCACAATCCATTGTATCAGCAAAACACACATCAATGTTATTGCAGTTCTGAGAATGCCATCCAAGTAGTATCCCTTAATACCTTCTTTAAAGTACGAAAGTGTAATCATAAAAACGTCTAACATTTTTCATGGTGCTGTGCCAGACCTTGTTCTACACTGCTGTTTTTGGCGGGGACTTGAGGCAACTGTCGGCCCCTACGTGCCGATGAGGATGTCCCTGCTGATGAGGAATATGCATCGCTGGCATGTGGATGCACCCTGGAAAGCAAAATAAGAGACAAGAAGAAATAAGTCTTTGGACACCCAGACAACTTTAATACATATAACCCCCAAATTAAAATACAGCATATTCATAGAACAACGCACAGTTTTACAATAAATATTTAGTGTCAAGTTTGTGAACATGACCACTTAACATCAATTGGAAGTATTGGTAGGATATAACAAGGTGTAATTCGGCATGACAGAAGGGAGAAAAAGTGTTAGGGACGGGCAATACAAAAGCACAGAAACTAGACATGACAGAGATAACCCTATCAGAACCCATCAACAAACTCCTGTCTTTCTTTTTAAATGTAAAGAATATCTGTAGTTTTATGTTTAGGAACAATAACCATGCACCAGTGACAAAAATGAAGCAAGAGTAAAAGAGAAAATGTCGAAAGAATATTGGCATTAGGAATAGAGATGTTGTGAGTATTAAAGTGGGGTCAGCACTGGCATAGTTGGGGTATGTCAGCGCTAGACCCACCTTGCATCAGCTTAGTGAAGACAGAGATAGAACCTTCCCTCCTGAATACTTAAGAACTGAGGCTGTATTCTGCAGGTTATAACAGAAAGCAATATGCAGGACAGTGCATTATAGAAAACAAACAGCAAAATAAAAAACAGAACTGCACAGACAAACTAAAAGTAGTCAATTGATACTGATTGACAATGACAGGAAAGAAACTCTAAGTAAATTAAAGAGATAAATGTACTGGAACAATGAGGAGCCCTTGAGGTACACCATAATGTCACAGTATAAGTTTATTACTCATAAAATGACTTATAAGGCAACAGAAGTTGTGACCAATGTGTGTACACATTAAATATAGGCAAAATAACTACTCGCATTCTGTACAAAACAATTGCTTTAGCTACACAATATAAGTTTAAAGCAGTGTTTCAGGTATCTGTTATTGCACAGCCATTGGATGGTAATGAAGATGGTGTGATATGAAACTAATGCCATCTTACCGCTCACTATCAGACACTTTCTTTCCAGGTTTCTGACAGCTAGGTTTGCCCAGATTTCTTGACTGCCTATGATATGTAAATGATTAAAGCAAAACAGAAATAAATGAATGAGTGGAAATTACAGAATACATGATGCAGGTGAATGGGAATTCTGGGTAATATTTTGTGACTGCGTCAGTAATTAAATGGAAATGGAATGTCAATGAATCTATTTTGTTCTTCTGTGTGTCCTTTATACCTCGGTGCCCCTGGCCTTGCACTGAGGTGGTTTACTGTCTCCTGAGTAGGAAAAATAGGCTCCGAAATCCAGCTGATGCATGTGATCAAATCAGACAAATGGATGGTGGTGAGAGTGGGAGACAAAGACAAACTTACACAGATTCTTACAGACTAGTTGAAACAAATAAAACTCAACAAGCCTTGATCACACTCTACAACACTACAAAATGAACATGATGCACAACCACACATGAATGTCAGGTCATAATGATGATTCACTGATCCACACATTAAATAAAGCCATAGGGTTGTTATTCTTCTGTAAGGGATTTGATCTGACAAATAGGGAGCATTGGTAAAACCAATATTCTACAACACAGACAGATATGTAAAAAAATTAAAGGTGTGATCTGATTAAACACCCCGTCTTGTCACAAGAAGGTGTAAAACTGCTTCCCAAGCTGTCCAGTGAAAAGGATCTCAAAGGCTCATTTTTGGGCTAGTTGTTCAATACTAGACATGCCTCTACGATTTAAAGGACATTTTGCCCAGTTAACAGACTCCGTTAACAGAGGCACGTCATTGGGCTGAGAGAAGCAGGACGGTTGATTTAAGGAATTTACTGCCATCTAGGCCTTTAGCTGTTAGAAGGTGTTTGGAGCTGTGGTTCTGTGAGGAAACGCACACACAGAGAACAGGCTCCAGATGGCCAAGAAAGACCACCAGTAGGGGAAGAACTATTACACCCTCTTGTGACAAGACCCAGTGTTTAATAAGACCACACCTGCAACCATTTACATATCTGTCTGAGACACAACTGAATGTCAAGTCAACTAGCAATTATGATCTGGGTGATATTTTGTTTATTTTTTAGTAAATATTTGGTAAGCTGATATTTCATTGAATTACATAAACTGTCATTTGGGTTAAATTATACACCACATTTCCTAATAACAAAAACATACTTTTTAGAAAATATTCTGGATATTCATATGTTTCATCTTAAGTGAAGATTAGTTTTTTAGATTAGATCTAGATTAGCTAGACATAGGAATGCTGCCGAATTGTTGTTTTTTTTAATGAATATTTACAAATCCTAGTATTTTTAATAAGAATAAATATGCATAGATTTTGCTATGTAAAGACAGCTTGACATATATAAGCTCATTGTTTCTTACATTAGTCACACAATAGGCTCTATACAAGCACTGCAAAACAGTAGGTACAAACATAACTATTCCAGTATTAACAGAATAAAACCAGCACATGTAAATTTAATGCCAAGCACATTTACATTTTACGACCTATGGAGCTAAATGCAAGCATTTGGTACACAATCTCCACAAAGTCAAGGCACTAAGCTACAAATTAAGACTGCAGAAATGTAATAAAAAGCACTGTGAAGAAAAGGAAAACACAAATATATGCTACAAAATAGGGGTATTAAAGAAAAGGAGTATTCTACAAAACAGCTCACACTAATAATCTACATCACTCACAACAATGCCAGCATCAGGGTCTGGGGTTCACAGTGAATCGGAAAGCCACAGATAACACAGAAACCAGAACATAAAGATCATTAAAGATAAAACAGAGGTTTAGCTTGAAGACACAAACAGCTCAGAACTTGGGCAGAGGCAGTTAGGACAGGAGAGGACAGGAGTCACTGTTAGCAGAGGCATTTGTGGGACAGGGTGGGTACCTGTCATCCTCAGGGGAGGCGTGTTGGATAAGGATCCTGGGGCTGGTGGGTCGGATGCGGGGGAGAGACCGTGTGCTCCTAAGAGAATGTGTTTCCAACACACCCAAGAGGTTGAAGGTGGGAATGTGAAAGAGATAGGGCAAGTCAGGACAGAAAGAGGGACTCTGTTTTTAACACATTATTGATATGATATGCAAACACATGGGGTCAGTCTTCTTTAATCCTGACATTGTAAAACCTACACAGTACAACTATGCACAAGTTTCATAACAGTCTAGTGAATAATATGCATTGTTATTCTAAAAAGCCATGTTGCAAAAACACAAAAATGATATCCCTCAGTGTATAGTGTATTACAAGAATGTTAGGTTAACTTGTTTGCTAAAAAGATGAATGCAAACTTGATACATTAAAAGTCTGTGAATAAAAAATACAGCAAAACAGCTCAAACTAAGGGACATAGAGAAAGAGGTCTTGTGAGTACCTTTCTCGATCGGGTGAATTAGAAATTGAACCTGGCCTCAGACAGATCGTACTAGCACTTCTAACCCTGTCAAACGGGGGCTGTAGATCACTAGGGTCACAACATGCCATCCAATGGAGAGAGGGGTAAAAGGGCAAACAGACAAGAAGATGGGAAAGAGCAGGCAAATTAAATTAGATCAAAATAATTATCTTATATTGGAAACAATAACTGTTAAGGCTGTTTTGATAGGGACACATGGTCCTTGAGAAAGGTTTAGGAGGTGTGGGTAATTATTACACTCTGTAGGTATTGAATGTTCAAATGTCCATATAGCTTACTAATATTAGACATGATTTTGCTTACCTAGTGTTTGTCAGTGAGTCTGACCAAATGATGTGACAGATTTGAAAGTGATCAAGACCCCAGGTGGTTTGGGCTGAGTCTTAATAAAGACAAATGAGCAAAGTCTAATCATGCAGACGAACGAACATGATGTCTGACCAGCATTCCAAAAATGATACAGTCGTTTTTCTTCAGACCTGCACAATCCATCTTGGGGTTTCAGGGGAGCTGGTCCCTATGTGGCAGCACAGGGTGCCGATCCATTACAACACACACACACACACACACACACACACACACAAACACCCCCCCCACACACACACACACACGCGTGTGCACACATACACAGACACTCTTTAGAGACACCAGCTAATCCAATGTATGTCCCTGTAATATGGGGTGGGGGTGGGAATTTACACCAAGACAACATGCAAACGCCATGTATCCAGGGATTCTGGAGCTGTGAGGGAAGAGTGCTGTCCACGTGGGTGCACTTATAGTATAGAACGGAATGGAATTAGAGTATTAAAGTGTGAGTATGGGAAGGTGGTAGCCTAGTGTAAAAGATACTAAACTATGATGCAGAAGGTCTAGGTTTAAATCCCACCTCTCCCAAGCTGCCACTGTTGGGTTCTCGAGCAAGGTCTTGTAACATGCCATTTTACCTGACTGATGAATTCCAGCAGAAAAGTCAAACAAAGCTTCTAACAACAATTACATTAATAACCTAGGATATATAACAAATGATAGTAAAATAGTGTAACTGTTCATATAGCCATAATCAGAAACTGCTGCCCTTTCCTTCATAAGACGAGTAAAATACTTAAGAATAATATTAAGTCTGTTACTCTTTAATGATTTCCATTAGTCTCCCATTTTCTCCTTCCCATACCCTGCATTATACTTCTATGCATCTATGGTGGACATGTTTAGTTAGGATAATGTGCAAGCATGTAAGTAAAAGTCAAAGCTATAGCACATTTAATCCAAATACGAAACCAAAAACGAATGCATTGCTTAAGAACCAGCTCCTGCCAGCCAGTTGTCCTCATAATGTATGGTTTTGTACTGTCTGTACTCAGTCACACAATGACTAAACAAAGTGTGTCATAATAGCATTTAAATAACGGTTATTTGGAAGTTAAGTAAACTGTTGCCTAGTAGTGTTTTTGGGCAGTGTGTCATTAAGAAGTGGAAAGTTCCATTGATAGTGCTTCCTGTCAGTGAGCTACTCTTTTGTATACTACTGACTGACTAAAGACCCAAAATATACGCACAGTATATGAAAAGAACATGAGCAACAGAGCATCTATGACTCAAATATACATTCAAACCAAATATGCTACCAGGGCCATTCAAACCACACCAACCCATCATGTTTTTATCATAGCCGAATATTTGGTTACAGCCGACAGAGCATACAAATGTAATAAAGTGATGGAAATAAACACTTCTCAGTCTAACTTCTGGTAGAGATAAAGCCCTGGCCCAGTGTTTTACCTTTCAGTGTGCAGGCACTCTGCGCTCCTACCCCGCATTGATCTGTGTATCAAGATGACCTCACTGCAATTACCGTGGAGATGGGTGATACATAAGGGAGTAAACAAACAACAAATAAAACAATAAACAAGCAAACACAAAACAAGGGCATGGGTAGAAGTGTAGTAGAATGTAATTATCATTTGAACCAGAGTAGTATGGAAATGACAAGGGAAACATGCTTAAAAGAGCATTCTATTTACCCCTAATTCTGTGACTCCTAACTGGGCTAAATAAGTAATAAGCCCATATTCCCTTAGACAAAGCAATATAGCAATAAATCATGTAATTCGATTACTTTGGGATGAGGAGGTATTGGGTAAATATTTAAGGAATTACAGAATTACAGGTTGTGGATTTTGCAATAGAATGCTCTTCAGATACAAATGAATTCTCTGAATGAATGCTCTATATGATTTACTCGAATAATTTCACAGTTGCTGTGCTTGAAACTGTTTTCCCATTACTATTTAATACACTTAAAAATCTGCAAATACCATATAATATTGGCTATCATTCTGGAATGAGCAGACAGTCAGCTCATCAACAAAAAAGGCCAGACCATACACCATCATGCACCTTTCAGATCAATAGAAATTACGACTGCAATTCGGGGCTACATTTTCCAACATGTGCTCAATTCCACAGTCTCCACTCCATAGTATAGTGGAAGTCTTCTCAGAAGAGTAAAGGCAAATATTTCACTGAAATACATACCAACACCTAGGTTTACATCAACATTTTGGATGCCCACAAACATTTGGATAAATGGTCTATATAAGGCTTTGTTTTACACTATTATTCCTAAACTACAGTGGTTCTTGAAATTTTTGGAACACTTTAGATTGCTGGTATAATACAAAATCCATTTTTTTATTAATTAAGAAAAAGCATGGTACTACCACCAGCATGTTTCACAGATGGAAGATGGAAGTTCTTATGAAATGTAGTGTTTTCCTTTCTCCAGACTGTTAAATCAGAAAGTTAGATTTTTGTGTAATTTGTCCACTAAATGCTTTTCCAATAGCATTTTGGTCCACATGATATCTAGGAAACTGCAAATAAGTACCAATGTCCTTTTAGGCAAGCAATAGCTTTTTTCAGTTTTCTCCTTGATGACTTGTGAATATTAATACAGTCGATTCCGGTTAATCGGATCACATCGGGACGCGATCGTTATGGTCCTAATAACCGGCTGGTCCGATTACACGGACATGCCCTATGGTACAAGAAGGGACGTGCTATAATTTATGTAACATATTAAATGTTTATTAAACCTTTATTGTGCGATTTACATGTACAGCGAACGTACAAACAAGAACTACTGTTGCTTACGAACTTTGTTCATTAAAAAATAAATTTGCAAACAAGTTTTTCG
>JAVSBV010000097.1:4354259-4366028 GCA_033117975.1 Parotocinclus spilosoma
GACTTGTGTATATATATATATATATGTGACTGGTGTTGAGATGAACTTGTGTATGGATATAACCTTGTGTGTGTCGCTTGCATGGCCACTGATGCCGATAGCGACGTTAAAGAAGCCAAATAAATAAAACCACAGAAGACTGGAAAAACATTTGCTCGTCTGATAAGTCTTGATTTTTGCTGTGACCTGGTGAATGGTCTGATCAGAATTTGTGGAAACAACATGAAAGCTTGCATCCATCCTTCCTTGTAGCAATGGTTCAGGCGATGGTGTAACGGTGAGGGGTGGGGTATTTTCTTGGCACACTTTGGACCCCTTAATACCAGCTGAGCATTGTATTAAACACCACAGCATTGTATTATCTGACTGTTGTCGCTAACCATGGCCATCCCTTTATGATCACAGTGTATGATCATCTAAACGCCATGTCACAATGCTCAGATCATCTCAAATTTGCTCAAACCTGCTGTGCCATGAAGAATTAAGGCAGCTCTGAAGGTCCAACCCACTACTAGGAAGGTGTATCTAATGAAGTGGTCAGTAACTCTATACTATACTACAGTGCTGACAAAAAGTAAGGGATATTTCATGATGGGAGACTTAATTGAAAAAGTGTGACGTTTTGTTTGTTAGAAGGAAATGGTCTAATATTGTGTTTGTCAGGAGAAAATCTGGGGTTGCCATGTCAGTGTTTTGAGTTAAAACGTTCCCCAGTCTTAATTATTGATCAATATCATTGTCCTATACTCTTGCTTCCATGCCTGTGATTATTATATTCATATTTTTTTTATAATGTACCTATCATTAATATGTGACCACTTTTGTGTAAAAGAATAAAATGTGAAACCTAATACGGATGACTTCGTAAGGTCGCATGCAGGGTTACTAATGTCCTTTAGACACTCTACTGCAGTGTCGTGCTTTGCTGAAAATAAACTTTTTGCACAGCTAGTCCTCGACTTACAAAGATACGTTCCTGTAACTCCATAGTACGTTGAATTTATCGTAAACCAAGTAGTTGAACTTCTACTGTATACATCATAACATGTGGACATGGGACTGTGGTGGCCTATTGGTTAATGTGCTCCCCGATGGACCAGAAGGTCAGGGTTCACATACCACCTCTGCCAAGCTGCCACAGTTGGGCCCTTGAGCAAGGCCCTTAACCCACAATTGTTTGGATTGTAAGATTGTATCAGTTGTAAGTCGCTCTGGATAAGGGTGTCTGCTAAATGTAAATAGCATGGCTCTCTCATACAAGCTTCAAACACGACTCCGCCTTTTGCTCACTATAAGATTAAATGTCACCTGCTGCCTCATCCAGCACAGAAGAGAGCAACCTTTCTTAAACATACTTAAAACACTTAAACCAGAGTTAGGTACATTCAGGAACACAAACGTATTCTTTAGTGATGAATGGGGATGTCATATCGTATCATTCGCGATAATACAGGCATCATTTTTTTAAACGATATAAAACCAACAGATTGGGATGCCTTTACGTAATGATGTAATGCATTTACACAGAGGATGGCATATGTCCAGTACGTGCCTTGTAGGCAGAGCAATAGATATGGCAGAAATTGGTTCTGCGGTGAAGGCGTTTGTCCCAAAAAGGGGAGCGATTTCATATGTAATTTTGGTTCAACATCTCAGATGTACAGCAAACTACAATAAAATGTAAGCAGAAGCACACAGAGTACAAGGAAAGTATAAAATGCCACAAGGTGATGTATTTGATTATCGCAAAAGTACCCTAAATTATTGTGATATTATTTTAGTCATATCGCCCACCCCTAGTGTTGAATATCTCATGTAATTATTGTAATAATGTACCGTATTAGAAAGGGTAAAACATGGCTTTTCTTTGATGCATTTTCCAGCGCTTGTCACACCTCACGTGCTGCCTAGTTCCTAGAGGGAGAGAGTGTGTCGTACTGCGTATTGCTTGTGTATCGCTTGTCTAAATTGACTATGTGGTCTCTGAATGTTTAATGTGTATCAGAATTTCCATCGCAAAGCCAAAATATTGTGAGTCGGGCCATCGTAATACGTGGAGTACCTGTACATACATCCAGCTATGGGACATTGTTGCTTTTCCTGAATCCGTCTGTTATTCAATCTCTAAAAAAAATCTTTATTTTTCAGCACTTTTCAATTTCTCGAGTACTATGTGGAATCAATACAAGGAACGAGAAAGAAATTTTTAAATTTAAAAATAAAAAGTATTTAACCTAGAATTAAATTAAAGTGAATCTGGAAAAAAATGTAATGAACAGAAGAAAACCGTTACACACAGTGCATCCGGAAAGTATTCACAGCGCTTCAATTTTTCCACATTTTGTTACATTACAGCCTTATTCCAAATTGTATTAAATTATTCTATTTTCTCAAAATTCTACACAAAATACCCCATTTTATATTCAACTAATATTCATGAATTAATTGTGCTAATCTTAGAACAAATAAAAAATTCAAGATCCAGCTTGCTAGAGCTAGCTTCACAAAACACAATCACTTGATCATTTAATATAAGCTTTAAATTAGTAATCTTTTTGGGGGAAACTGAGCCAGGGTCAGTATATAATAACCATTAATGTGAACACTGTTCCACTGGTGTGTTACTTGCAATAACCAGTCACTGCAGACAAATATTATTTCTGACATGAGGCGTCTCTTTTACACAATCGTACTTAGAGCACCATCACGTCCTCGCATGAAGAGATTCTCGCGCTCGTGCCAAGCAGATTAAGGACGAGGTAACGGTTCTGATCACTTAATTTATAGTTGACGTTTAAACATTGACAATGTTCTCTTTTTTTTTGGTTAGGAATTAAACTTATTAACGGGACACACACTGATCTGCTCACATGGATAGTGATTTTGTAGCCTAGATGAGAGTGAACCTGTTTGATTTATTGTCTCCTTTAGCAGCTGCTTTGTGTAGGCAAAGCTTCTTGCAAATTGGATATCTAAAATGATCCCACACTGCTATTTAACTTTTAGGTGGATGGAGATTGGTAAAAATCAGTTTCACTTCACTCTGCTATTTTGAGTGTGGTGGCAGGTAAGATTCTCTGTTCGATCCATTGCATTTTCCCCTTAATACTAATAATAAGCAAATGTACACCGTATGATAATCGTCTATTTTCAGAAAATGCTATACACTGAAACCAGATAACATTGCAACCCTAGCAAAGGCACACAATTGCCTCCCTGAGTTATCAGTCCTCTGCCGCTAAAAACTGTAATAACACACAACCACATATTCAAATGACCTGTAACAAACCACAACAGAAACAAAAACAAAAAATAAAATCCAGAAAAAACATAAACAAAATACATTTTAACATCCAGTATATGGTTACCATGGTCCAAGTTCTATAGAGTGTTATAGAAGTACTGACATTCATAATTTATTAAGAGAACTATATAAAAGTATAAGTTTATTATATTGGTCATCCCTATCCAAAGGTTTAGATACTTTTTATCCCCCTTTTCTAGAGTAAGCCATCGGACTGAATGCCACTTCAGTCTCTAAACTAAAACCTAGTGTGCAATGCAGTTCCTTGGTAAGCCAAAGAGTAAAAGATGGGGCATTAGGAGTATGACAAAATCATGAGCTCACACTCAGAGCTGTAGGCCCGGCTGGTATGTGGGAACAAATGGCTTTCTGAGGCTCATCCTCCAGTTGGTGCTAATGTATGGACTGTGAAGCTACCGAAAAGCACCACTGCATGAGTCGCTCGCTGCTTTAATGTTTCCCTATTTATATATTCTTCTGTTTTTTAGAGGATTTGTGTCTGTTCTGCTCTGTGGACCAGAGCCACTTGGCAGATGAAGAGTGAAGATCTGAGATGAGGATTATAATGAGTTGAGCTCTTCTGACTCACCGAGGATTTAAACACCAAATGGGAAAGTCTCTGCAACTATGACTGAAATGTCATGGCCACTGAAATCCATATTCATTTGTAGAATTTTCTAGTAGAGGTAAAGAAGATTCCTTTGAAAATTCTGTAGATAGCTTAAAATGGGAGGTTTGTTGTGACATCACAGCTGACCACAAATGGAGACACATAGTGAAAGCAAATTGCCTTCTAATCCTAAACCACCATCCTAAACCATCCTGTAGCATTTACCAAGGAAGAAAGAAAGAGATGTTCCCTGTTTTTTTTTCTTCTGTACTGTAACGAAGCTCTCTTACTCTTTGGTGAAGAAAGAACCAGGGCAATGCTTGCACACATAAATAATTTAATGTGGCACAAATATTTTCCTCCTGGGTTTCTGAGACTCTTCTACAGAAGCCTTTAATTGTTTTTTTTTTTGTTTGCTGGACAGATTAATGCAAAAGTCACCAGACTTTGAAAAAGACATTCCCAGTCTCAGCAAACATAAATCTAGGCAGAACTATGAAAACAAAATACAAAATACAAAAATACAGATGATGGAAAATTAGTCACACAAGCTGAGTCATTTTGATTTATAAAGAATATCAGAACAGGAACTTGGAGGAGTTCCAGGATACAACAATCACAAAAGAACTGCGACTCCATAACAGCTACTCATAATGCCACATAATACCATGTCTGTGTGGTGGCACTCCATCTAAAATCCTCACAATTTTTTGTTAGTCACACGTTAGAAGTTAGGTTACTCAGACTGCCATGAATCACTTCAACTAGGCAGTTGGCTAGAACACAAACAGAATCAAGTTTTTCCATAAGTTCTTACTGTGAGAAGCAACAGGAAACACTCATATTAAAGCCAATAATTTCATTTCAGCTTAAAGATACAAGTATATTGATCATTTTGAGAGAGATTGAACATAGCACAGAAAGTAAAAGAGGAGAGCTCAAAGGCCTTTGGAACTGAAAACTGAGAGACCTGACAAGCTTTTTCCAAGCCTGTTAAACAACTTTAGACCAGAAGCTTTATTTATCACAACAAAATACTGCTAAATGAACATTTATTTACCTGATGTCATTCTGCTGTGGAGGTTTCTTGTTCCCAACCAGGTTCACTGTTTTCGCTTGTATGGGCTTCTCCTCTCTGTAAAACAGGATACCGGAAAAAAAGTTTAGATTATGAAAATAACATGTTCAGAATGAAAGCACAGCATGACTGATAATATTCAAATAGTACCCCATTTAAAGTAATATTATTTTGTTTAGTACATATGTTAGTGGGGGTATGGTAAAATCACAATATTTAAATAAATTATCACAATACATGTGATCACAGACAAAATGCATCAGCAGCAACAGTTTCTTAAAAAGAAGTACAGTGTTTATGGCGGGGGTTACGTTCCAGGACCACCCGTGATAAACGAAAATCGAAAAAAACGAAAAAAAAGTAGGGACGCTATATTTATTTAAGTATTTATGGACGATTTTAGCCGTAGAACTTGCAGAACATTTGGGTGGCATCGTAGGGTTTGAATAAATTCAGTTTATAATGAAACTTTCACAAACAGCGAACACAACACCGCAGATAAAACTTGTCATGTCGGCAAGTAGCGACTCAGGCGGGCGATGCTGCAGTCTTACTTCTTGTTTTTGGTGAGTATTCATCCGCTGAGTAAATAAGCTATTTACTGTAAATCGTAATATTTTATGATTTATTATATTCCTTTATTGTTAGAATTCATATTTTTTATATACTTTTTTATACATGTTGTGAATATTGTGTATATATATATGTATGTATATATGTAAATATATGTATATATATATATATATACGTTAACTATACCACACGTACTACGCATGTGCATATCGAGTTCCGCAAAAATGTGCGATAAATTTTTTCTATTAATATGTTATGAATACCCGTGATGCACCGAATCTGCGAAAGGTGAACCGCAAAGTGGCGAGAAAACACTGTAAATACTGTACCATACTTAGTAAAGCGATTTATATTCAAAATGTGCTGCCCTTCCTTCAGTTAGGATGTATTAAGTACACTCTATAATGAAACACTGCTGTTAGCCAGTATTCTTGCACTGAAGCACTGATGATAATCTCAGTAATAATACTGTCTATTACTGTAATAAAATGTATCACCATATAATAAAGGTGTTAACATACTGAAAAACACATCATCTATTTTCCCATCTAAATTATCACTGTTCAGTCATGCGAAAATAAATCATTTGCTACTTTCGTTCTTTGCAGTCAAAATTTTAAGCTAAATATGTATTGTTTATTTGTTTTATTTAACATCACATCAGATTGAATGGCTCTTCTTGACAAGAACAAGGTAATTCTCAAACAAAAGATACATTAGCATAGTCATTTGGCCAGATAAGCATGTCTTTTGGTGTGGGGTGAACTGGAGCACCCAGAGCAAACCCACATGGATAAGGGATGCAGAAAAAAAAAGATGCAGAGTCCGAGGTAAATGAACCAGGGATGATGGAACTGTGAGGTGACAGTGTTAACTGTTGTGCCACCATGCTGCCCCAAAATATGTGCTTATCAAATAAAAAGAGCCTGCCTTCCCTCAGAAACTGCCAAATGTGCCTGCATGATATCCAACACAGCCAGAAGGCACTCTCAGAACTCGAACCCTGGTCACTTACACAAATAATTTTTACTGACACATTTCCAATGGGTGTATTTCTCTGCATTGTAGTACTCTCATTAAGTATGTGTTAAATAATTTGTAAAACTCAAATTATGAAAACTTGAAATATGCTAACAAAATGGTGAGGATTTTGCCATTGTTGGAATATACAGGGTGAGTCAAAAGTTCTCACACAGGACACTATGATCCATTGTAAAAGGCGGTATACAAATAAATAAACTTAAACTTGAACGTGAACTTTTATTTCAGAAACAAAAGAGAAATTGAGATATCTGAATTTTTTAGATATGTCTGGAACATAGCCGCCATCTTGAAAAATACCATATTGGATCAAGGGCAAGTTTTTCTTATGGGAAGTTGGTCATGTAGCATATCAATGGAAACCAGAATTGTCTCAGAAAGTGATTACCACAATCATACTTATATAATAATATTTCCTTTTTTCACAATTTTGTTGATCATCACAGGTAACTGAAGATAGAATTGATTATTCTGAATTCAGCTGCCGTATCATAGCCACAGACTTCAACAATCGTCACCCACAAAGATCCACCAATTTACAGCACTGTTGCATCCCTCATAGCCAAATTCAGAGTTACTGGTACTGTGGAGTACAAGCCCCATGGTGATCATAGTGGGAACCTTCTAAATTATTATTTTGAAGTATGTTTGTGAGCAGTATATCTCCCTGCTTTGTTAGTCCCTTTTGTGTGTGTGGTTGATCATTATCAGTACTGCACTGACACTGATATGGTGGTGGTGTGTTAGTGCATGTTGTGCTGGTATGAGTGGTTTAGACACAGCAGGAGTTCTGACTTGTGTCACAGATTGAAAATAGTCCGCCAACCAAAGATGTACTAATCGACGCCACAGGAACAACCCTATATAGGACGCAAATCCATCGTAGAGCACACCATTTCAAACACACATTCACACACCCAGGGGCACTTTGGAAACACCAATTAACCTAACATTGAAACATTAACATTAGTATTTAGAATGTCAAAGGAAATTAGATCAACCGGAAAAAAAACCACACAGGCGCAAGGAGAACATACAAACTCCACACAGTCATAGCCCAGGATCGAACCGGAGATCTCAAAGCTGTGAGCAGTAATTATTATCATCTTCAATTAAATAAACAAAAAACCATGCCAACACACTTGCCAAATAACTGGCCTGGCATGTCTAAGTGTAGCCATACAGTATATAGCAGCCCACTGCATCACTCAATCTGTCATGTGACATTAACTCACAGTTAATGTGTTTCATTGTAATCCTACTTAGCGATTCTCACTTTTTCAATTGACAGAGACACTCTGGGTCAATACTTTATGCAGGAATGGACCTCCAGGGCACCCAGGGTTCAAACTTGTTGACGTTTCTCCTCCACTGTATTGACGTGCTCGTATTAAGTGAGTTTCTGCCCGGTGGATTTTTATCATTTCAAAGTAAATCTTGAACTGTTTTGCAAGCTCTGCTTACAGAAAAGAAGCATTCGCTGAATGGGTTAAAACAGTCCTATCGTCACGATGACGAGGCACAAGGATCTTTGTCGTGACAAAGCGAGGAGACACAATTCTATCGAATCATTCAGACGTTTTGATCACGCCTGGATTTATGATGAACGAAAAAGGGAAATCCTCCCCAGTCCGTTATCCCTGCCTGGGTCGACTCTTTAATGCCCAGTGAGTAACATGTGAGGTTCAGCTCAGCTCAGATTTAAGACTAATATAGAAGCATAATATATTGCACAGTCTATCCCGAACTCGTGATTAAATACTCCATTCTTAAGCAGGTATAAAGTGAGATCTGAACAGTGTGACGAGCGAAGTCGATAAATGACTGTTCAAAATAATGCGCAGTGTAGCAGGGTAGTCAAATCTTATACAAAAGAGTTTATATACAAAACTAACTGTAAGCTGAGGCTTGGTTGACATCGTTTTAGAGATGTCTGACTAGTCAGCCCGCTGAACCGGGACGCTCCTATAACTGCACTCGCACGTGAAGGGCCATCTTATCTGTCATTGCTGTCTTTACTATGAGAACTTTACCAGCATGGTGAACACACAAGTCTCACTCTCAGTGATACGATTAAGTTATACAGTGACAGCTGTCTAAGCACTCCCGTTAGAGCTCAAGAGGTTACATACAGCATTGAACCGCCATGAGCTTCCAAAACAGAGTGCCTTCAGAGATAAGAACACAGCCGCGGCGCAGAGCAGGTGCATGTGTTTTATCGGGATGGCAAAGTGATAAGCACATATGAGTGTCCCCAAACCCATGAAAGCCACTAAGGTTCCATTTGCAACCACAGTGAAGCAACGATCAGGATGTCTTACTTGATCATGGCCTGCTCCTTGGCCTCCTCTTCCCGTTGCCGAACCATCACAGCCATGATTATTTTCCTCTCCTCCTCCGTAAGGTGGCTGAGGTCCGGCAGCTCGGGCATCGAGGGCGGCGCAGTGGGTGGGCGAGGGCCGCCGCGGGGCCCCACCGAGGCCGACATGTTTTCCCCCTTACTTGGCGGACTCTTGTTTCCGTTGCGAAAGCTGCGAAGCCCCGCGAATCACTACATGGTCCGCGGGTTCGTCAGCGGCTCTCGCAGGCGTTGCGGACCTTTCATGGTGGCGGCGGCCGCCGTTTGTGCGTCTCTTCCTAGAACTGCTTTTTTTTCTCTCTCCTCTCGGTCTCCCACAGCCCCCTATACCCCTCTCCCGCCCGCCTCTCCCCTCCGCTTCCAGTTATTGGTAGCCCATATCTCCTCTGGAGTTCTTCGCGCGATTAGGAAATCTTGGGCTTAATGCTGGAGATGAAGCTCCCCCCGAGCTGAGGCTGAAGGGAATCCGCGCGGCTCTCTCCTTTCGCCGGTGCCGCTGATGCCGCCGCTGTCAGGAAGACAGAGCAGTCAATGGGACCGCAGCCCCTCGGGCGCGCGCATCCTCCGCACGGACGCGCGCGCACACTCTTTTGAGAATGGAGCTCGCCACGCGCGCCGCCTCTCACAGGAGCCCCCCAATCACTGTGAACCGAGGACGCGCCTCCCCCTCCTGCTCCTCCGCCCCCTCCACTGTTCCTGCGTGTGCACGAGGCTGACACGGTACCTATAAGTAGCTACAAACGTCATCCGCACCTCAAAAACGAATCCTTTAGCTAATCCTTTAGATACTTTTTCCTGTATTGTTGTGACATTTTTTGAAAAGTAAGTATAAAAGCGTCATTTTATTGAATTCTGATGACTAATCTGAACTTGAATCAATAGGCCTAATTCAATTTAATGCTGGGAAATTAGTGTGGGGGCTGAATTTCTCTACATGCTCGTTTGAATTCATCCTTTCACTTTAAATTCCCACTGCACACACAAGGGTGGTTATAAGACCCAATTTACTGTTGCAAGTTCTCCAGTAAAATGTTGATGCCCCATTAAATCGCGGCGGTAAAAAAGTTTTTCTTGGATTGCTGAGCTGAACCACAGGCACTACATTTCCCATAATGCCCCAGCATCTTTCTAAAAGCTTGAGCTGCTAATGCTTTAATGCCGGAGCAATTTTTATTCATTTTTTAACAGAGTAATGGATATCCACATCTATTTGTTTTGGCTTGCCACTTATAACCAAACAAAAGAACTTATTAGACCACTAAAGCAAATGCAATCATTAAACAAGAAAAGGTATCATTTTTGATAGCATAAACAAAATGAAAGAAATAAATTATTTTTACAAATGTAGTGTTCATTTTTTAAATCTCTCGTCCGTGACACAGTAACATTAAATTTGGTGTTAAATCACATAATCTATTTAGAATTTTACAGACTTATTGCTTATGCACAGTTGTACCATTGCCACTGATTGGTGTTAAATTCTGTGTGTGCCAAAGTATCATAAGTAGCCTAGAAACACCCTGGCACCCTTGGCTGAGACCGCAAAGCATATTTTTCATGAACCTAGTGGATATTCTGATAGTGATGTATTAAATTGCCAATTTTAAGTTGTGTTTAATATAGATGTAGCCACATGCTAAATAGCTAGAATTTGGTCTAGTCATAGACCATCAAACCATCAGAGGATGCTCTATATCTAATGTTAGTAGAATGTAGTAGTTTTACGCTTAAAATAATTTAAATTGATTCAGTTTGATTTAGCTGGTTACTTAAAACAATATCACACATACAGTTACATTAATGTAGATATATATTAGATAAATGTTGCATTAAATGCAATACACTGCAGACTCTACCTGGAATTTGTACCAACAGCTAACTATCCACTGGGCCACCAGAGCCACATCAAACTGTCTAAAAGTGTAAAAATGACCATTTTCAGAACCATGGCCAGCAGCACCAGAGATTTTCTGTTAAAACTCATGCCCTCCCACTTTTACTGTAAGTTATAATTATAATCTATATTAGCATATTCCAAAAAGCCAAATACAGTGGATATGGAAAGTATTTAACCCCTTTAATTTTTCATTGCAGCCATTTGCTAAAATCAAAAAGTTCATTTTATTTCTCATTAATGTACACTCAGGACCCCATCTTGACAGAAAAAACAGACATGTAGACATTTTTGCAAATTTATTAAAAAAGAAAAACTGAAATATCACATGGTCATAATTATTCAGACCCTTTGCTCAGTATTTAGTAGAAGCTCCCTTTTGAGCTAGTACAGCCTGAAGTCATGATGCAACAGGTTTTTTGTACCTTGATTTGGGAATTCTCTGCCATTCTTCCTTGCAGATCCTCTCCAGTTCCATCAGGTTGGATGGTGAATGTTGGTAGACAGACATTTCCAGGTCTCTTTAGAGATGCTCAATTGGGTTTAGGTTAGGGCTCTGGCTGGGCCAGTCAAGAATAATTACACAGTTGTTCCAAAACCACTTCTTTGTTATATTAGCTGTGTGCTTAGGGTCTTTGTCTTGTTTTTAAGAACCTTTGGTCCAGTCTGAGGGCCTGAGCACTCTGGAAGAGGTTTTCTTTTAGGATATGTCTGTACTTGGCAACATTCATCTTTCCTTTAAATGAAACCAGTCGTCCTGTCCCTGCAGCTAAAAATCACCCCCATAGCATAATGCTGCCCTCACCATGTTTCACTGTTTGGATTGTATAGGGCAGGTGATGAGCAGTGCCTGGTTTTCTCCACACATACCGTTTAGAGGTCTCAGGTCTCAGACGAGAGAGTCTTATTT